>JBBPBX010040610.1:0-29283 GCA_038048925.1 Garcialebias charrua
ATATATATATATATATATATATAGGTTTGTTTGCAAAAACAAACATAGTTGAACACAAGATACTGTATTTATGTTGAGCCATTTTATGAAAAGTTAAAAAATCATGTACGTAACAAATCTGTCATTAAATAATACAAATACATGTGTGTTGTTATACTGTACAGTATAACATACACTGTGTGTATGTTATACTGTACAGTATATACATGATACACACACACATTGTATTAATATACCGGTACATAATATTTGAACACTGCAACATTGTCAGATTAGAACTATCAGTTTGTTTTGATTTTAGGTCCCCTGTTACTCTCATGTGAATAAAGCAGTGGGATAATGTCTGTACAGAAAATATTCTATAACACAAGTTCATCTTTTGGGTATTACTACTGTTCTGGAAGTTGGAAATGTCTTAATAATTTAGTTTGAAAATGAAGAAAAAAGAAAACTTCCACAGTTTTGATCTATCTGTATTTTATTTTGAAGGAGAATTTTGAGTTGGCAGTGCATTGTGGGGTAGCAGCAGTTATAGTTATATATTATATATACTGTACTGTAGTTATATATTGAAGCTCTTGGCCCTGACCTCTCTGGATGGTTTTCAGAATCTGTTGGAATCCTGGCAAAAACCAATGCAGATATGTTCCTGTCTTTGATATTTTTTTGTACATCTACCTTGTAATGTTTTTGCAACTTTTTCTTTCCTTTTGTTTATTGTAATATATTTGTATCATTGATGTTCATCATTCTTTAGTTTGTAGCAGGTCGCTTTCGTAAATGAGCCCTCGAAGCTCAATAAGATTTACCTGACTAAATAAAGGTTGAATGAATGAATAGTTAGGAAAACGTTTTTGCAGAGAGAAAGCCTGTCTGTTAATGTATAAATTTCACCTCTTGAGTCATCAATCTTTTCTTTCACCTCCAAAAGCAATGGCTGTAAGTTCGCCATCTTATTTTAATTTGTTAAAAAAAATCTGTATGCCTCTTTTAACTGTCTATTGTTGTCACTGTTGTCATCATTCTTTGTTTGTAGCCAGGTCTCTCTTGTAAATGAGTCCTCGAGGCTCAATGAGATGCATAAATAAAGGTTGAATGAAACGTGCAGTTAAAAAGTTTATATGAAGATTCCTTTTAGAAATATATTTGATTGAAATGTATTTTATATTTAGCAAAAAATAGTACTTCATAAAGTGCAACAAAATATATTTTATAACAATGTACTTGAAGTATATTTAGATAAATCTATTTATTTAACAAGAAAGTTCATTCTCAATAGTCCAGAGGTATCTATTTACAGTATTTTACATTTTCAGGTTCAGGAAGTGTTACACCCAATCACAGAGGACAGGAAGACTGCAGCCAATCATGTGTCGTGGTCTGGATCCTCCCACTGGCTGCCAAAAGTCTGAACCGTGAGCGAGAGGGAGAGTCTGTCAGTAGATACATTTTGCACGCGAGAGCATGTAGTTGTCCTCCGAGCGCACGTGCGCGCGCTTGGATCTCTTTTCTACGCTCGCGCTCATCCCCATTGCGCGCGCAGGGCTGATTTGCGCTCGCACGAGAGTAATTTGCTCCCTCGAGGCATGTATTTGCTCTCGTGAGATCTGTATTTGTTCACGCCCCTACTGTATTTGTCCACGCCCGTTATGGAATCGTTTTATCTCCATACGGAGGTGGCGAGAGCTTCGAGTGCTCAAAGGATTGCCAAGCGATGCAGAGTTAGCAACTTCCCTGCTTGAAAAGTAAGTGTCTTTGCTTGAATCATGTGATAGCGCAAATGCCATGTTATTATCTACAACAGGCTAAAACCGTTTTCCGGCCTACAGCTGACGTGATGCTAATGGCAGCAGCTAACTCATTCAACCTCAGTATTGTTTCGATACGTACATTTAGTTATCCTAACTTATTGTATTGTGGATCAGCAAGCAGATATGATGAAAGTAACTGTAAATGCGCTGTCTGTGTAAGAGAGGCTTGATCACAACAACTAGCAATTAGCATATTGTCTGCTGATCATTTGGTGTTCATAATCGAAAAGTCTGTTAGTTGTACTACACAATATATGTTGTTGATGCATACATCTCAACCTCTTTGGACGTTTACCTGTATAAAGGGCCTCAAAAATCATTAATTTTTGGAATAAAATCTGTAAAACTTGCGGTGGGGAGGACGAGTTTGTTGTCTGCTGCGGACATGAGCCTGCAGTGAAGCAGGATGAAAGGAGAGCGTAAAAAGTTCAAATTTTACTTCTAGCAGCAGAACAGGATGGAAGATGGCTGTTTGATGCTATTTTTTAAATCATCCTAAATGCTTTGATATGTTAGATAAATTTGTCATTGTGTGATAAATGTGTTGAAAAGAATATCTGATTATTGTTTGAACTACATTATATGTTTTTATGCAGAGATGATGACTTTGGGGAAGGTCTCAGAAGTGAATTTGGGGAGACTCCCATTCAGGTTTTGGAAACAAGGTAAGTAAGGGGAAACCATATTTATGTCAAGATTATTTTATGGTTTGCACTGCAACTAATATAACTGTGATCATAATATTATTACACAATTTTAAAATGTAGATGGTAAGGTTGTATGTCTAATATTGTTTATGAAATGTATTTTCACCAGATATTACGGTAGGCAGAAACAAAATCCAAAGTTTAATACAGTAGTTGTTTTTATATAATCCATCCATCCATCCATCCATTTTCTTCCTCTTATCCGGGGTCGGGTCGCGGGGGTAGCAGCCTAAGTAGGGAGGCCCAGACTTCCCTCTCCCCAGCCACTTGGAGCAGCTCCTCTGGGGGAATCCCAAGGCGTTCCCTGGCCAGCCGAGAAACATAGTCCCTCCAGCGTGTCCTGGGTCTTCCTCTGGGTCTCCTCCCGGTGGGACATGCCCGGAACACCTCACCAGGGAGGCGTCCAGGAGGCATCCTAACCAGATGCCCGAGCCACCTCAACTGGCTCCTCTCGATGTGGAGAAGCAGCGGCTCTACTCCGAGTCCCTCCCGGATGACTGAGCTTCTCACCCTATCTCTAAGGGAGAGTCCAGACACCCTGCGGAGAAAACTCATTTCAGCCGCTTGTATCCGAGATCTTGTTCTTTCGGTCACAACCCAAAGCTCATGACCATAGATGAGGGTGGGAACGTAGATCGATCGGTAAATTGAGAGCTTTGCCTTTTGACTCAGCTCTCTCTTCACCACGACAGACCGGTACAGCGCCCGCTTCACTGCGGACGCTGCACCTATCCGCCTATCGATCTCACGCTCCAGTTTTTATATAATGTATTTCTTTATTGTTATGGCTTTTCTGTGCTGCAATTTTAGTGGACATAAAATTAGAATAATACAGACGCACAATATTGACAATAAATATCTTTGAAGCTTATTTTTTTTATTATTTTATTTTTCTAACCGCGTCACAGAAAATGTACAACTTTATAAATTTAAGAATTTTTAAAAAGATGACTTAATTAAAATTCTGTGTTCATGTATAACATACACTTGCACTGAACGTACGTATTTTAGTGCGTGTTAAAAATATGATTTTGTCTATACTTTCGAGTTAGTCTCATTAACTTTTATTGAGAGAATTTATTGTACTGGTTCCCAAGTACATGTTTCTTTATTTCATGATCAAACTTGATTATTGTTGCTTTAATAAAATATGTAATGTGTTTCCTCAGTATCAATGTTAGTTTGTTTTTTACGTTTATATTTTTTTTGTTTCAGTATGTCTTCGCTAGACATTACGACGACAATGATGAAAGTGACTTGTTATTGCATGTTCTCTCCGTGCATGCGTGGGTTTTCTCCGGGTTCTCCGGTTTCCTCCCACAGTCCAAAAACATGCATGTTAGACTGATTGGTAACTCTAAATTGACCCTAGGTGTGAGTGAGACAGGTCTCTCTTGTAAATGAGTCCCCGTGGCTCAACGAGGCTAGCCTGTATAAATAAAGGTTGAATGAATGAATGTTCTTCTTCCTCAGGTTGTCAGCGCTGTCCTGTTGATGATGATGGTGGTGGTGGTCCCACAGACAGCAGCAAAGCCACACAGGAAGTCCTTTGAAGGTTTAGCAGAAGAAACGGTCCCTCTGCGTTTGGACCCAAACAATTTAGTTCCCAGCCTAAAAGTCAGTTCTTTGGCCAGCGACTCCATCTCACCGTGGACCTACAAGTGAGGCTTCAGCTCCTCAGTGTGTTGTCCTTCATGAAGCTCAGAGTCCTGTTAACAGTTTTTTGTCTCCTCTCTGTCCTCAGCATCTCCAGGGATGACAACATGTTCCCTCATGCGCTGTCGCAGGCTCACTGTTTGCTCAAAACCTGCCTGGACCACCAAGGACTGGAGGACGGGGGCCTGGAGTCCCGTCCCATTCTGCATCAGGTGCTGGTTCTGAGGCGAGTCAAGACGCCAGGGCCAGGCACCGCCTGGAGTCCAAACTCATCTCAGTGGGTTGCACCTGCGTGAGACCGAAGGTGATCAACCAGCACTGAGGACTGACCCATGGAGACCAGATGAAGACCATCTCCACGCGGGGTGTCCTCCAAAGATCTGTGGCAGGGTGTGGCCTTGGGGCAATTTCAATCCCAAAAATACTCAATTAAAAGAAAAGAACTTTTAAACGAGTTGATGAAGTTTATCAATGAACCTTAATTTTTTTATGTATATATACTGTATATATATATATTCATTCATTCATTCAACCTTTATTTAGTCAGGTAAATCTCATTGAGCCTCGAGGGCTCATTTACATAAGTGACCTGCTACTAACTAAAGAATGATGAACAGCAATGGTAGAATTTCTGTTCATCATTCTACATCATATATATATATATATATATATATATATATATATATATATATATATATATATATATATATATATATATATATATATATATATATATATATAGATATATATATATATTATATATATATATATAGATATATATATATATATATATAGATATATATATATATATAGATATATAGATATATATATATATATATAGATATATATATATATATATATAGATATATATATAGATATATATATATAGATATATATATATAGATATATATATATAGATATACAGTATATATATAGTATATATACAGTAGTTATAAATATAGTTATTTATTTATATAGATACCTATATTTATAACTATATATATATTATATATATATACACAAATGAAAGAGTGGAGATCAGGTGGTTCTCTATGGACTTTAGATGTTTGGACAAGCTGACAATCTGGAGAAGCTGCACATATTTACTGACCTGACCCACTTAAGTGAAGACCAGATCAGTCACCTGGGCCCTGCTTGCTGTTCTGTTGCCCTGAAGGCTGCAGGTTTGGAAGAATTTGGAGTTAATTAAGTTCTGTTTAATTTCTGTCCAGTTTTATTAAAAAGTTATTTAAATCAAACTAAGTACACAACAGAGTATTTAACATCAGGGTGGATGCTCAGTGCTTTATTTATGGTTATTTAAGTCTGCGTTATGTAACGGTTTGATGATCCTTGTCACATATTTATTTAGGTTTTTTGTGTATTTATTGTCTAAATAAATAAATAAAAAAGATTTTGTCGCTGTGTTCTTTCAAATAGAAAATTATTTCACTGCATGTTCATGNTATATATATAGATATATAGATATATATATATATATATATATATATAGATATATATATATATATATATATATAGATATATATATATAGATATATATATATAGATATATATATATAGATATATATATATAGATATACAGTATATATATAGTATATATACAGTAGTTATAAATATAGTTATTTATTTATATAGATACCTATATTTATAACTATATATATATATATATATATACACAAATGAAAGAGTGGAGATCAGGTGGTTCTCTATGGACTTTAGATGTTTGGACAAGCTGACAATCTGGAGAAGCTGCACATATTTACTGACCTGACCCACTTAAGTGAAGACCAGATCAGTCACCTGGGCCCTGCTTGCTGTTCTGTTGCCCTGAAGGCTGCAGGTTTGGAAGAATTTGGAGTTAATTAAGTTTTGTTTAATTTCTGTCCAGTTTTATTAAAAAGTTATTTAAATCAAACTAAGTACACAACAGAGTATTTAACATCAGGGTGGATGCTCAGTGCTTTATTTATGGTTATTTAAGTCTGCGTTATGTAACGGTTTGATGATCCTTGTCACATATTTATTTAGGTTTTTTGTGTATTTATTGTCTAAATAAATAAATAAAAAAGATTTTGTCGCTGTGTTCTTTCAAATAGAAAATTATTTCACTGCATGTTCATGAAGAATAAGACAAAGCAACAGTACTGTTCATCCAATCATCATTTTAATGTTTGCATGAAAACATGGTGACTATGAGAACATCCTGTGTTCCTGGGTTCCTCTTCTTCGGACGTAGAAGTACACCTCTGGGTGTAAAATCCTCATCGGAAGCCCATCGACAATGTTTCAAAACTGCATAACACAGATAAAATGTAACACAAAGTAAGAGCTACACATAACTTATTGAAAGGGTTATACATAATTTACGATACTTTATTACAAATACGCAAAGATTTGAGAAGCAAATAGTCTATCCTTACCGGTGTAAAGACTGCGCCGACGCCATTACAACTGTGTTTACAAGCATGCGCGTTCACGAGAGAGCCAAGCTGTGGAGGAGGAGCTAAGGAGGCGGAGTTGCAGCAGGTCACCCAGAGTGCAAGGGGGAGGAGGGAGAACGGTCTCTGTTCAAAATTTTTCTAAGTTTCAGGGCTTTGCAGAAATCGCAGATAGTACCTTTAAACAATAATAATCAACCATGTAAAAATTAATATTCTTCAACCAACTTTTTCCAACAATCACATTAAACAATAATAATCTTCAACCATCCATCCATCCATTTTCATCCGCTTATCTGGGGTCGGGTAGCAGCCTAAGTAGGGAGGCCCAGACTTTCCCTCTCCCCAGCCACTTGGAGCAGCTCCTCTGGGGGAATCCCAAGGCGTTCCCAGGCCAGCCGAGAAACATAGTCCCTCCAGCGTGTCCTGGGTCTTCCTCTGGGTCTCCTCCCGGTGGGACATGCCCGGAACACCTCACCAGGGAGGCGTCCAGGAGGCATCCTAACCAGATGCCCGAGCCACCTCAACTGGCTCCTCTCGATGTGGAGAAGCAGCGGCTCTACTCCGAGTCCCTCCCGGATGACTGAGCTTCTCACCCTATCTCTAAGGGAGAGTCCAGCCACCCTGCGGAGAAAACTCATTTCAGCCGCTTGTATCCGAGATCTCGTTCTTTCGGTCACAACCCAAAGCTCATGACCATAGATGAGGGTGGGAACGTAGATCGATCGGTAAATTGAGAGCTTTGCCTTTTGACTCAGCTCTCTCTTCACCACGACAGACCGGTACAGCGCCCGCTTCACTGCGGATGCTGCACCTATCCGCCTATCGATCTCACGCTCCAGTTTTCCCTCATTCGTGAACAAGACCCCGAGATACTTAAACTCCTCCACTTGGGGCAGGACCTCCTCCCCGACCCGGAGAGGGCATGCTACCCTTTTCCGGCTCAAGACCATGGCCTCGGATTTGGAGGAACTGATCCTCATCCCGGCCGCATCACACTCGGCTGCAAACCGCTCCAGCGAAAGCTGTAGATCACGATCTGATGAAGCCAATAGGACCACATCATCTGCAAAAAACAGAGAAGCGATTCTAAGGCCACCAAAACGGATCCTCTCAACACCTTGGCTGCGCCTAGAAATTCTGTCCATAAAAGTTATGAACAGAATCGGTGACAAAGGGCAACCTTGGCGGAGTCCAACTCTCACTGGAAACGAGCCTGACTTACTGCCGGCAATGCGGACCAAGCTCTGACACCGGTCGTACAGGGACCTAACAGCCCATATCAATGGGCCTGGTACCCCATACTCCCGGAGTACCCCCCACAGAACCCCCCGAGGGACGCGGTCGAATGCCTTTTCCAAGTCCACAAAGCACATGTAAACTGGTTGGGCAAACTCCCACGCGCCCTCCAGGACCCTGTTGAGGGTGTAGAGCTGGTCCAGTGTTCCACGACCAGGACGAAAACCACACTGCTCCTCCTGAATCCGAGGTTCGACTATCCGACGGACCCTCCTCTCCAGAACCCCTGAATAGACCTTACCAGGGAGGCTTAAGAGTGTGATCCCCCTATAGTTGGAACACACCCTACGGTCCCCCTTTTTGAATAGGGGAACCACCACCCCAGTCTGCCAATCCAAGGGAACTGCCCCCGATGTCCACGCGATATTGCAGAGTCGCGTAAGCCAACACAACCCCACAACATCCAGAGCCCTAAGGAACTCAGGACGAATCTCATCCACCCCCGGAGCCCTGCCACCGCAGAGCTTTTTAACCACCTCGGCGACCTCAGCACCAGAGATTGGAGAGCCCGACCCAAAGTCCCCAGGCTCCGCTTCCTCAGTGGAAGACGTGCCAGTAGGATTGAGGAGGTCTTCGAAGTATTCCGCCCACCGACTCACAACATCCCGAGTTGAGGTCAACAGCACGCCATCCCCACCATAAATGGTGTTGGTCGCGTACCGCTTCCCCCCCCTGAGACGCCGGATGGTGGACCAGAATCGCCTCAAAGCCGTACGGAAGTCATTCTCCATGGCCTCTCCGAACTCCTCCCACGCCCGAGTTTTTGCCTCAGCAACCACCCGAGCCGCATGCCGCTTGGACTGTCGGTACCTATCTGCTGCTTCCGGGGTCCCACAGGCCAAAAAGGCCCAATAGGACTCCTTCTTCAGCATGACAGCATCCCTCACCGCCGGTGTCCACCACCGGGTTCGAGGGTTGCCACCACGACAGGCACCAACAACCTTGCGGCCACAACTCTGATAAGCTGCCTCGACAATAGAGGCGCGGAACATGGCCCACTCGGACTCAATGTCCCCCGCCTCCCTCGGAACGTGTTCAAAGCTCTCCCGGAGGTGGGAGTTAAAGCTCCGTCTTACGGGAGACTCTGCCAGACGTTCCCAGCAGACCCTCACAATACGTTTGGGTCTGCCAGGTCTGACCGGCATCCTCCCCCACCATCGGAGCCAACTCACCACCAGGTAGTGGTCAGTGGACAGCTCCGCCCCTCTCTTCACCCGAGTGTCCAGGACATGCGGCCGCAGATCAGATGAGACGACAACAAAGTCGATCATCGAACTGCGACCTAGGGTGTCCTGGTGCCAAGAGCACATATGTACACCCTTATGCCTGAACATGGTGTTCGTTATGGACAATCCATGACGAGCACAGAAGTCCAACAACAGAACACCACTCGGGTTCAGATCAGGGGGGCCGTTCCTCCCAACCACACCCCTCCAGGTCTCACTGTCATTGCCCACGTGAGCGTTGAAGTCCCCCAGTAGAACAAGGGAGTCCCCAGGAGGCGCACTCTCCAATACCCCCTCCAAGGACTCCAAAAAGGGTGGGTAATCTGCGCTGCCGTTTGGCGCATAGGCACAAACAACAGTCAGAGCCCGTCCCCCCACACGTAGGCGAAGGGAGGCTACCCTCTCGTTCACCGGGGTGAACCCCAACGTACAGGCACCAAGATGGGGGGCAACAAGTATGCCCACTCCTGCTCGGCGCCTCTCACCAGGGGCAACTCCAGAGTCTTCAACCAACAGTACAAAATGACTAACTCTTTCTAATTTTCTAACTAATACAATACACATTACGCTATTTCATATATTTTTTTAACACATTTGTTTTGATCATTTTCTTAAATGTAAACATTGACTTGGCATTTTTAACTACATTCTCCAAGCCATTCCATAATCTAATTCCCTGGATTGAGGTAGAACGTCCCTTCAAACTAGTTCTGAATTGTGGTTTTACAAACATCTCTGTCCCCTTAAGATTATAACAACTTTGTCTTTTAACAAAATGCATTTGGATATTTAAAGGTAATGCATTATTTTGAGCCCTATACATAACTGATAAAATGTTATAGTCTACCAAATCATGTAACTTCAATAGCTTCAGCTTCAAATTTAATAAACATAAACAAGTACTGTAACCTTAGACAAACATGCAGACTATGTCAGCAGTCTCTGAAGAGTGTCTGATGATCACCACCAGAAATAAAACCTGTTGACTCTGATCCTCTCTCATGTCCAGCTTCATATCACAATCTAGAAGGCAAGAGAGGAAGATAACACACAAAAAGAACAATTCAGTGACAATTACAGTATATATTTAAATTTGATTCAAATGTACGGTAAACATTTTCTTTTACAAACACATCCCTAATTCAAGCATTTCAGTTTTTTAAAGTTCTTATATTAGCCCCAAACCATTTTTTTTTCTATTTAGAAAACATAAGGCATGGTTCCCAAAGCTGTTACATTATTATTATTATTCATAACTAGAAACTGGAGTTTAAGAGGCTAGCCTGTATAAATAAAGGTTGAATGAATGAATGAATGAATGAATGAAAAAACATTATATTACTAATAATCTGAACATATTGTTCTTATTTGATCAAAAAGTGCTCATTTTGGGCTTTTAAAGCCGTTTCTCATCAATTGAAACAAATTCCTGATGACGAACACATTCACAATTTAAGCATTTAGTTTTTATATTTTACTTTTCTTTTTAAAGTTGTAAGAAATGTTTCTCAAAACTATTAAATTATTGTTCATAAGTTAGAAATTGGAATTGAAACTTTATAGTACAATTTATTTGACATTTTTAACTATTAATTTTGTTGATTTAGTCTTCTAATACAACTAATTGATAAAAACTGACCTCTGATGCTATGCAGTGTCATCCAATCACAATTGTCTTGTTTTTCTCACGGTATTCATTGATAAATGTTGACATAGCAAACGTGGAATATTAACCAATCACGCTTAGGATCAATTGCACTTAGATACGGTCGTGTAACTCTGTTCCGTCCCCTCAACAACTACACAAACACTTTAATGTCTATTTCATTTGGACACTTTCTACACATTTAATAAATAGACTCAAGTGTACTGGGTTACTTTAGTGAGTGATTCAGATTACCGTAACCCTAATCCACCAAAGGAACCAGATTCACTAGCTCTGCTTACTCAGTCACGTGATGTACTGTCTCTGATCAGTACGAGGCCGTCTGTGATCCTCCTTCCAGGCACAGCACAGATTTGATCCGGATGAATCACATCTTCTAAAACAGTGGGCATACCCATCCATCCATCCATCCATTTTCTTCCACTTATCCGGGGTCGGGTCGCGAGGGTAGCAGCCTAAGTAGGGAGGCCCAGACTTCCCTCTCCCCAGCCACTTGGAGCAGCTCCTCTGGGGGAATCCCAAGGCGTTCCCAGGCCAGCCGAGAAACATAGTCCCTCCAGCGTGTCCTGGGTCTTCCTCTGGGTCTCCTCCCGGTGGAACATGCCCGGAACACCTCACCAGGGAGGCGTCCAGGAGGCATCCTAACCAGATGCCCGAGCCACCTCAACTGGTGGGCATACGTGTACTTAGAAGTTTACTAAAAAGTTTACAATCCACATTTAAAAGTGTAATAGGTCTCCAGAACTTCAAGTCGGTTTTGTCTTTCCCCTTATGGATGAGAGTCACTATCCCTATTCTAAAACTGCCTGGTAGTCTGTCAAGATTTTCCAAGTCATTAAAAACCACAAGTAAGTCTGGTGCTAAAATGTCCCAGAATAATAATAATAATAAACTTTATTTGTATAGCACCTTCCTACAATGCCTTGCATTGACCAAGGTGCTTAACAGGATAAAAAGATGAATAAACTGGAACAATAAATCAGTGAAAATAGAATAGAATAGAATAGAATACAGTAGAATGTCAAATAAAATTTGACAGGAAGTCCATCTGAGCCCGGGGACTTACCTTTATTAAAACGATGTACTGTATTGTGGCGGACCACTAGGGGACGTTACTCACACCCAGAGGACAGGATGTTGTATACCGAGGACAGGAAGTCTTATTGTGAAAAGGTTTTATGTGTAAGGCGCGGTTTTGGCGCTTACTGAGTTAGTTGGTGTTGGAGTTGAATAAAGTGAAGTCCATACGTACAGATCCAGTGTCGTCTTTTCCACTCCACCAGACTGGTGACCCCGCGAACCGAACATGTCGAGTTCTGAAGATGGAGCCAGCTCTTCTCAGAGGTCTGCTGCTGTGGAACCTCCACCGGCCGCCCCGCTTGCCTTTTCGGTGGCCGTTAAAATCCCGGACTTCTGGCTGCATGATCCTCCTTCATGGTTCGTCCACATTGAAGCACAATTTGCTCTGCATGGGATTTCATCTGACGACACAAAATACTGTACCACTATGTGGTCGCCTCGCTGGATCCGCTGTCCACCCGGCGAGCAATGAGCCTGCTCCGAGACCCTCCGGCACACGGAAAGTATGCCGCCCTCAAGCAGCTGCTCCTGCGGCGCTACTCACTCTCAGACGCAGAGAAACTTTTTTCCCTCTCCAGCTTGGGCGATGGCACGGCTCTCGAGCTTATGGAGAGCATGTTGTCCCTGCTGGGATCAGACGACGGTGGGTTCCTCTTCATCCACCTTTTCCTCCGCCAGCTCCCGGCTCCGGTGCGCGCCGTCCTGGCCAACTCTCCACTGCTGCTGCAGAAAGACTACCGCTCGCTCGTGGAGGAATCCGACCGCATCCTCCTGGCCACGAGGACCTTCGCAGTCCAGGCGGCGGTTCCTGGATCTCCGGCAGCACATTCCGAGCTTCAGCCGACGCCTTCAGAGCCGGACGAGCCGTCTGTGGTGGCAAGGATCGCTTTCCGCGGGCGTAAAGAAGCCGCCGCCCTTTGTTTCTATCACCACCGTTTTGGCGCCAAAGCACGACGGTGCATCCCGCCGTGCAGCTTCAAGCCGCAGGGAAACGACAACGCCAGCGCCCGCTAGCAGCCGCGGCCGTTGGCGACAAGGAAAGGCTGCTTTTCATCGAAGACTCGAGGTCGAGGAGGCGGTTCCTGGTGGACTCTGGTTCGCAGAAGAGCCTCGTTCCCCCGACTGGCTCCGACAGGTTAGCAGAAGGCTGCGGCCCATTGCTAACCGCAGCTAATGGCTCTCCCATCAAGACATTTGGTGAAAGGTTGGTGACTGTTTGTTTCCATGACCGGGACTTCCAGTGGAACTTTGTTGTCGCTGCGAGCTCAGTTCCTATTTTAGGGGCTGATTTTCTTTGTGCTCATGGGCTCCTTGTAGACGTTGCTAACAGACGTTTGATTGACGCTGTGTCTTTTTCATCACTGCCTTGTGCGACGCGAGGGGCCGGGCCTTTAATGCATGCTAACTTTTTAGCTTCGGGTAATGTGTTTCAGCGTTTGTTGTCAGAGTTCCCCTCGCTGACTGTCCCTAATTTTTCAAACACAGACACAAAACACGGGATCGAACATTATATCCCCACAACGGGCCCTCCCGTTTTCGCACGTGCGCGCCGCCTCGATGCTACTAAGCTAGCAATAGCGCGGCAAGAGTTTGCTAGCATGGAGCGTCTAGGCATCGTGCAGCGTTCAAACAGTCCGTGGGCCTCCCCCTTGCACATGGTACCCAAGGCAGACGGCAAATGGCGACCGTGCGGGGATTTCCGCCGCCTTAACAACATCACGGAAAATGACCGTTACCCCATCCCCCACATCCAGGATTTTTCTGTGCACCTGGTTGGGACCTCCATTTTTTCTAAAGTAGATTTAGTACGGGAATACCACCAGGTTCCTGTGCATGTGGAGGATGTCCCTAAAGCCTGGACTACACCTCAGCGTACATGAAGTACGCCACTGTACGCGCGCATTTTGTACGCATGTTTTCGCTGCTATAGCTCGGCTTTTATCAGCTTTCAAACGCTCTTGTTCTCGCTCCAGATCCTTGTTGTAATATGAGCAGCTGCGCACGGAGGGGACTCAACTGAGCTCGCTGATTGGTCACTTGCTGACACGCCTACTGAAATGATTGACAGCTTTCAGTCAGCTCATGAGCAGCTCGCTTAATGCCTCCTACCCACCGCCCCCGGCGTCGGGCGGCCGAAGCGGCCGGATAACACCGGTTTACATTCAAAGTCTATGGAGGAGACGCGTGGAGTCACGGGGAACAAGGAAGCGGCGAGATTCAACTGATCGAAGCGGCGCGACGGCAGCCTGCACACGCACGCGCGCGTCGCCGTCGAGCCGCAGACGTCCCAAATGTTGATCTCTGGCGGCTCGACGCATCCGGCAAACAGTCGGGAGAGCCTCGCTATCTGATTACACAACCACAACGGGACTTTTTTCGGACTTTTTAAACTCACCGGATCCAGCCTCCAGGAATTGGAACCAAACTCCGGTAAGAAACGTGGCATTTTTACAGTTGCTGCTGACAGGCTGCTGTACTCTCCAGTGTAGATCACCCCAAACATAAAAAAAAGTTTTAATCTCATCGAAGACCGTCGGAGGTGCAGTTTACACAACAACTGAACCCGGAAAACAAGCCAGAGACCCCTCCCTCTGCTACCCCCTAGTGTACGTCATCAGACGGTGTTCAGTGGCCAGTGGGACCGTGACCAGCGGCAAAAAGGGGGCGGCAGGCGCGTTTGCAGTTGTGCGGTGGGTAGGAGGCATAAGACTTCTGCGGTGTTCTGATACGGTGTTTCTACTATATATGTTATAAAAAGTTCTCTCAGAAATAAAAATAATAACAGGGAGCGCTTTTCCTGCAGCACACAGTCCACCAGGGAATATTTAAAACATTGCGCACCCAGGTAGGACCTGAATTCATTCATTTCATTCATCGAGTGAACGGAGGAAGAAGCGGTTACTTGACTTTAGGCAAAAAAACAAAAGAAAAGGCCCGATCAGCGATAAAGAAGGGGAATTTATTTCATTTGTGTAACATACAAAACAGTCCGGCGCCAGGGAAGTTTATGGTCAGACATCGCGCATCGCGTTCGCGGTCGTAAAAAAAAAGCTTTGCGCGTTTGTGCCCGAGGGGCTACGTGGGGGCTACGCTTTTGCCTTGGCATACGTACGTGGCGTATAGGCGTACTGCTTGTACGCTCAGGTATATTTCGCCCTTAAGACTGCTGTGATCACTCCTTTCGGCCTGTTTGAGTTTTTGCGCATGCCTTTTGGTCTTAAAGGTGCAGCCCAAACGTTCCAGCGGTTGATGGATTCGGTCCTAAGGGGATTGTCCTTCGTATTTGTGTACTTAGACGACATCCTTGTAGCTAGCAGCTCAGCTGAACAGCACATGTCCCACCTCCGTGAGGTTTTTCAGCGCCTAGCAGCACATGGCCTGATTGTAAACACAGCAAAATGCCAGTTTGGGTTGCCAGTTATTGATTTTTTGGGCCACCGCATTTCTGCCAGTGGTGCTGTCCCGTTACCAAACAAAGTGCAAGCGGTGTCCAATTTTCCACAACCCCAGTCTGTGAAAGCTCTGCAGGAGTTTTGGGGATGGTTAACTTCTATAACCGTTTCCTCCCCAGAGCAGCTCAACTGCTACAACCGCTTTATGGAGTGTTAAAAATGAAAAAACCCAACAACAGTGTTGACTGGCCACCAGAACGCCTCCAGGCATTTGGTGATGCAAAAACTGCATTGGCCACTGCTGCCCTTTTGGCCCATCCAGCCCCAGCGGCACAGATAGCTTTAACAACCGACGCATCTGATGTTGCGGTGGGAGCTGTGTTAGAACAGCAGGTTTCTGGAGTTTGGCAACCACTCGCATTTTTCAGCCGTACGCTACGGGACAATGAGCTTAAATACAGCGGTTTTGACAGGGAGTTGCTGGCACTTTACCTGGCTACACGCCATTTCAGATTTTTCCTGGAGGGCCGCCAGTTCACTGCATACGTTGACCACCACAAACCCTTGGTGTTTGCCATGTCAAAAATTTCTGACCCCTGGTCTGCTCGCCAGCAACACCACCTAGCGGCAGTTTCTGAATTTACAACAGACATTCAGCATGTGGCTGGCAAATCCAATGTGGTAGCCGACTGTCTCTCCCAAGTGCTTATCTCTCCCGTGTACGTTGGCATCAATTTTTCTGCTATGGCTATGGACCAACGTACCGATGCAGAAATACTCGAGCTCCAGTCCGGGCCCACGGGCCTCGAGTTGGAAGAATGGCAGGTGAATGACGGAGGTCCTCTCCTGCTCTGTGACGTTTCTACTGGCAGGCCCCGCCCTCTGGTTCCAGTTTTATGGCGACGCCGCGTTTTTGACTCCTTACATTCCCTTTCTCATCCAGGTGTTAGAGCCTCTGTGAAACTGGTCAGTTCAAAGTTTGTTTGGCCCGGTTTGCGTAAAACAGTTAAGGAGTGGGCAGCAGCGTGTGTCCCATGTCAGCGTGCTAAGGTCAACAGGCACACCAAAGCACCTTTGGAACCCTTCTCCATCCCTGGTCGGCGGTTTGATCATGTGCACGTAGACCTGGTGGGCCCTCTGCCTCCATCACAGGGTTTTACTCATCTGCTGACCATGATCGACCGGACCACGAGGTGGCCTGAGGTGGTGCCTCTGGTTTCCACAACTTCTGCAGTTGTGGCCCGGGCATTTATGTCTACCTGGGTTGCGCGTTTTGGCCCCCCTTCAGACATTACATCGGACAGAGGCCCTCAGTTTGTTTCTGAGCTTTGGTCTACCATGGCCAAGGGTCTGGGGACTAACATCCACAGAACCACCGCTTACAACCCCCAAGCTAATGGGTTGTGTGAACAGTTTCACAGGTCATTGAAGGCTGCGCTGCGTGCTGCTTTGACCGGTGACAACTGGATGGACCGTCTTCCGTGGGTTTTGCTGGGTTTACGTACAGCAACCAAAGAGGACCTTGGCACTTCCCCAGCGGAGCTGGTTTTCGGCCAGCCTGTGCGCGTCCCCGGTGAGTTTTTACCTGAGGTACCCTCACCACAGTCCGTTCCACCGCTGCAACATTTTTCACCTCAGGGGGACTCTTTTCGTGTCCCTGGCCCGGTACACCATTGTCTACCGCAGTCGTTTGTCCCTAAGAGCCTAGAGTCCTCTAAATTTGTTTTTGTCAAACACAATGCCCACAGGACACCACTACAGCCCTTGTATGATGGCCCATTTAGAGTTCTCCAACCAGGTCCGAAACACTTCATTTTAGATCTAGGGGGTCGTACGGAGACTGTCTGTATTGATAGGCTGAAACCCGCTCATGTCCTGTCAGATGACCAGGTTGTTACGGCCCAGGCCCCTCGCAGGGGCAGACCTCCATCCACGTCGCTAACGGACTGCTGTCCTCCTTCCAGAGACTCTCAACGACCAACGGAACATGACTCTTCGGCAGGCCCTCCTCGTCGCCCTCCGCTTCATCAGGCTGGTTCTACAGGGTCCAAGTTCAGCCGTTCTGGTCGTTTGCTCAAGCCTAAGGTTCTGGACTAGTAAGGGACCTCACTGGGTGTTCAGGGGGGGCGTGTGTGGCGGACCACTAGGGGACGTTACTCACACCCAGAGGACAGGATGTTGTATACCGAGGACAGGAAGTCTTATTGTGAAAAGGTTTTATGTGTAAGGCGCGGTTTTGGCGCTTACCGAGTTAGTTGGTGTTGGAGTTGAATAAAGTGAAGTCCTACGTACAGATCCGGTGTCGTCTTTTCCACTCCACCACAGTATACCATTTTGCATTTCTAAAATCGTGAAATCGTGAGATGAAAGTTCAGCATTCAGTATAGTTGTGTCCATAAAATTTAGGATTTCATTCGTTGTGTTCGTGTCGATTTGTTTCTCACCAAACAGTTGTCCGTAGAACTCTTCCACCGTGGATTTAACCTCTTCCGTGTTACTGGTGCATCCGTTTTCTTAAGCTTTGAAACACCCTCCCCTTTGCTTACAATTTTCTTGAAGAAGTACCTCGTGCATTTTTCTCCTTCTTCCAGTGCTCTTTCTCTACTTCTTAAAATAACACCTTTACTTTTTATTTCCGCAATTGCTGACATCTCCGCTTTAACTTGTCTAATCTCTTCATTACAATCGATGCCCTCTCGATTTAGATTAAAATACCTCTGTAGGTGTTTCTGCAATCCAAGCATGCATCTATTTTGTTTGTATCGTTTCCTTTTCCCTTCAGTTCTAAAAAACATACAGGTTTTACCCTTCACCATCTCTCACCAGTGTGCATGTGTCTCATAAAAGTCTTGTAGCGTCTGCCAGTCCTTGTACTGCTCCCTGTACTTTCCAACAATGTTTGCATCTTCTAAAAGGGAGCAGTTCAGCTTCCACAGACCTTTACCCACTGTTACACCCGAACAAAGTGCAAGTGAGCAAGAAAGCATCGGATGATCTAAAAAAAAAAAACACTGACAGGGGTTAATCTAGCATCCTCTGGTGGACAGTCTTTAGTAAGCAGAAAATCTATGCGAGAAGCTGTGCCATAACTACTGAACCAAGTGAAGCCCTTCTTTCTGGGATGCATCGTTCTAAAACAATAAGTTAATTTAAAATCTCTACATATGTTCTGGAGTAAAACTCAGTGGCGGTTCTAGACCAGTTGTACTGGTGGGGCCAAGCTGGGGCCAGAGGTTTTGTCAGAGGGGCACGTTCATCTCAGAGAAAAAGACAGATTCGAAATCTTACTTGACTCTTATTTTTTAAAGCAGTGATTAACCATTGTAACCAAAGAAAATAGTTTAAGAAATCAAATGAGAAAAATATAAAACATTTTACACACCTTCCCATAGGCTCACCACCTGTGGGAGGGGCCAAAGGGGTCGGGTGCATTGTGGAATGGGTGGTGGCCGAGGGCGGGGACCCTGGCGGTCTGATCCTCGGCTACAGAAGCTGGCCATTGGGACATGGAATGTCACCTCTCTGGTGGGGAAGGAGCCTGAGCTAGTGTGTGAGGTTGAGAGGTTCCGGCTAGAAATAGTCGGACTCACCTCAACGCATGGCTCTGGCTCTGGAACCAGTTTCCTTGAGAGGGGTTGGACACTCTTCCACTCTGGAGTTGCCCCTGGTGAGAGGCGCCGAGCAGGAGTGGGCATACTTGTTGCCCCCCATCTTGGTGCCTGTACGTTGGGGTTCACCCCGGTGAACGAGAGGGTAGCCTCCCTTCGCCTACGTGTGGGGGGACGGGCTCTGACTGTTGTTTGTGCCTATGCGCCGAACGGCAGCGCAGATTACCCACCCTTTTTGGAGTCCTTGGAGGGGGTATTGGAGGGTGCGCCTCCTGGGGACTCCCTTGTTCTGCTGGGGGACTTCAACGCTCACGTGGGCAATGACAGTGAGACCTGGAGGGGTGTGGTTGGGAGGAACGGCCCCCCTGATCTGAACCCGAGTGGTGTTCTGTTGTTGGACTTCTGTGCTCGTCATGGATTGTCCATAACGAACACCATGTTCAGGCATAAGGGTGTCCATATGTGCTCTTGGCACCAGGACACCCTAGGTCGTAGTTCAATGATCGACTTTGTTGTCGTCTCATCTGATCTGCGGCCGCATGTCCTGGACACTCGGGTGAAGAGAGGGGCGGAGCTGTCAACTGACCACTACCTGGTGGTGAGTTGGCTCCGATGGTGGGGGAGGATGCCGGTCAGACCTGGCAGACCCAAACGTATTGTGAGGGTCTGCTGGGAACGTCTGGCAGAGTCTCCCGTAAGACGGAGCTTTAACTCCCACCTCCGGGAGAGCTTTGAACACGTTCCGAGGGAGGCGGGGGACATTGAGCCCGAGTGGGCCATGTTTCGCGCCTCTATTGTCGAGGCAGCTTATCGGAGTTGTGGCCGCAAGGTTGTTGGTGCCTGTCGTGGTGGCAACCCTCGAACCCGGTGGTGGACACCGGCGGTGAGGGATGCTGTCAAGCTGAAGAAGGAGTCCTATTGGGCCTTTTTGGCCTGTGGGACCCCGGAAGCAGCAGATAGGTACCGGCAGTCCAAGCGGCATGCGGCTCGGGTGGTTGCTGAGGCAAAAACTCGGGCGTGGGAGGAGTTCGGAGAGGCCATGGAGAATGACTTCCGTACGGCTTCGAGGCGATTCTGGTCCACCATCCGGCGTCTCAGGGGGGGAAAGCGGTACGCGACCAACACCATTTATGGTGGGGATGGCGTGCTGTTGACCTCAACTCGGGATGTTGTGAGTCGGTGGGCGGAATACTTCGAAGACCTCCTCAATCCTACTGGCACGTCTTCCACTGAGGAAGCGGAGCCTGGGGACTTTGGGTCGGGCTCTCCAATCTCTGGTGCTGAGGTCGCCGAGGTGGTTAAAAAGCTCCGCGGTGGCAAGGCTCCGGGGGTGGATGAGATTCGTCCTGAGTTCCTTAGGGCTCTGGATGTTGTGGGGTTGTGTTGGCTTACGCGACTCTGCAATATCGCGTGGACATCGGGGGCAGTTCCCTTGGATTGGCAGACTGGGGTGGTGGTTCCCCTATTCAAAAAGGGGGACCGTAGGGTGTGTTCCAACTATAGAGGGATCACACTCTTAAGCCTCCCTGGTAAGGTCTATTCAGGGGTTCTGGAGAGGAGGGTCCGTCGGATAGTCGAACCTCGGATTCAGGAGGAGCAGTGTGGTTTTCGTCCTGGTCGTGGAACACTAGACCAGCTCTACACCCTCAACAGGGTCCTGGAGGGTGCGTGGGAGTTTGCCCAACCAGTTTACATGTGCTTTGTAGACTTGGAAAAGGCATTCGACCGCGTCCCTCGGGGGGTTCTGTGGCGGGTACTCCGGGAGTATGGGGTACCAGGCCCATTGATATGGGCTGTTAGGTCCCTGTACGACCGGTGTCAGAGCTTGGTCCGCATTGCCGGCAGTAAGTCAGGCTCGTTTCCGGTGAGAGTTGGACTCCGCCAAGGTTGCCCTTTGTCACCGATTCTGTTTATAACTTTTATGGACAGAATTTCTAGGCGCAGCCAAGGTGTTGAGAGGATCCGTTTTGGTGGCCTTAGAATCGCTTCTCTGTTTTTTGCAGATGATGTGGTCCTATTGGCTTCATCAGCTCGTGATCTACAGCTTTCGCTGGAGCGGTTTGCAGCTGAATGTGATGCGGCCGGGATGAGGATCAGTTCCTCCAAATCCGAGGCCATGGTCTTGAGCCGGAAAAGGGTAGCGTGCCCTCTCCGGGTCGGGGAGGAGGTCCTGCCCCAAGTGGAGGAGTTTAAGTATCTCGGGATCTTGTTCACGAATGAGGGAAAACTGGAGCGTGAGATCGATAGGCGGATAGGTGCAGCGTCCGCAGTGAAGCGGGCGCTGTACCGGTCTGTCGTGGTGAAGAGAGAGCTGAGTCAAAAGGCAAAGCTCTCAATTTACCGATCGATCTACGTTCCCACCCTCATCTATGGTCATGAGCTTTGGGTTATGACCGAAAGAACAAGATCTCGGATACAAGCGGCTGAAATGAGTTTTCTCCGCAGGGTGGCTGGACTCTCCCTTAGAGATAGGGTGAGAAGCTCAGTCATCCGGGAGGGACTCGGAGTAGAGCCGCTGCTTCTCCACATCGAGAGGAGCCAGTTGAGGTGGCTCGGGCATCTGGTTAGGATGCCTCCTGGACGCCTCCCTGGTGAGGTGTTCCGGGCATGTCCCACCGGGAGGAGACCCAGAGGAAGACCCAGGATACGCTGGAGGGACTATGTTTCTCGGCTGGCCTGGGAACGCCTTGGGATTCCCCCAGAGGAGCTGCTCCAAGTGGCTGGGGAGAGGGAAGTCTGGGCCTCCCTACTTAGGCTGCTACCCCCGCGACCCGACCCCGGATAAGCGGAAGAAAATGGATGGATGGATGGATTTTACACAGCATTTGTATTGACTGAATAAAATATATTAATAAGCAAATAAAATGATAATGAAAATAACTGTTAGGTGAAGTCTTGGTTCAGTTTCTCAGTCCAAAATTATATAACAACATTGGCTGCCCTACTATCACAGCAACTGTATTCTGCGATTTTGATGAATACAAAATCGCAGAATTTCATGATTTCTGGCATCATGATTTCTGGCAAACCGATCAACAAATGAGTGACTCATTTGTTGATCGGTTTGCCAGAAATCATCAAATTATGTTTGTATTCTGCATCTGTCTGTTAGCAAAATATCTTATGAACAACTGAACAGATTTTGATGAAACTTTCAAGAAATATTCACTGAATGGCTCTCTACGACTGGTTGACTTTTAAAGTACATCCAATTTAAGATGGCTGCCACAGCTAACTGAACTTAAACAACACAAAATTGACTACAACTCATTCAATTTGACAAAAAATTGAGATAAAATTTGGTGTGGTAGTAGCTGAGACTCATTCCCAAAGCATAAGCAAAGGACTTTTAGAATGCATAAGATCTTTCTTTAAAATTATAGCGTTATTCAGTGGTGGGATGTAACAAAGTACAAATACTTTGTAACTGTACTTAAGTACATTTTTCATGTATCTGTACTTTACATGTGGGTACTTTTACTTTTACTCCACTAGATTTTACATGAAGTATCTGTACTTTCTACTACACTACATTTCTATAATGTGTTGAGTTACAAGTTACATTCACGTTGCAGTTTTTTGATTTGTCATTACATGTAGTTTGAAAGTAACTGATGTTGAGAGGGGAGTTGGTCCATTGAATCACTGCAAAGTGGACAGGTAACATTAGACCTGCCTTCAAGAAGAGCTGGACCAGTGACATATATTCTAGTATATACGTCACTGAGCTGGGAGCACCCACAGCACCACTAACACACCCAAAATGGATTCCACCACAGAGTCAGCAAGATACACAACACCCATGGCCTTATTGAAAGACTATTGAAATATTATTGAAAGACTGTTCAGTACAGCAGGACAGATTCTCTCTCCCAAAAGAGCCAGACTGGACTCAAAAAAAAACTTTGAAAAACAACTTATTCTGAACTTGGACAAGAAATTCTTGCTGCAATATTAAAATGTGTCAGTTCATGGGATGTTAGGAAGGAGACAAGAGATGTCTCCAAATGTCTCGACACTCAGGTCCAAGTTTCGAAAATGGTGTCAGGAAGTTAAAATATTGTTCACTATTGACCCATTACAAGGTTGACTAGACAGTTAACTAGAGTTGATGACAAACTGGAGTTGAAATGATCAGATGTTCCTTTGTTAGGTCTAATGCTCCTTTTTTCAAACAGACAACTTTTACTTAAACGTGTTTACTGCAGTTAAAATGACACATTGGTTTGTGTTAAATAAAAATGTTCAAAGGTAAAATCATTCCTCTTTCTTATTTTACTTAATGACATTTAACTCTTCATGTCATCCCTGAAATACTGACGCACAGAATCACAAGTCCAAGTGTGAACTGTGTCAGAGTAAACACAATAAAAACATGTATTATCTGCAGCATTGTTCATTAAAATGACTCAACACTATTAATGTATTACAGAAAATATACGCACACTTGATGATTTTGTAAACCATTGCATTAGGTAATACATTCAGCAAGTACTTTTACTTTAATACTTTAAGTATTTTTAAAAGCAAGTACTTATTTACTTTTACTTAAGTAAAAACATTAATATGGTACTTCTACTTTTACTAGAGTACATTTTGTCTGTTTATTTGTACTTTTACTTAAGTACAGTGTTTGAGTACTTTCTCCACCACTGGCGTTATTTATTTGGAATCAATGGTGTTGGTCTGTTAGCAAAATATCTCATGACCCTCTGGACAGATTTTGAAAAATCTTTCAAGAAATAATAAACGGATGTTTCTTTACTGCTGATTAACTTTTGAGTACAATTGAATTGAAGATGGCTGCAGCAGGCAATTGAAATAAGCCAAACTCAAAAATGGTTATAATTCAGTTAATTTTACAGATATGGAGTTAAGTGATTGTTTGTTTAAAGTTATTTTATATATTCTTTTAAATAATGGGGTGATATAAGATTTTTTTCTTCTTTCTGCACTCTTTTCATTCAATGTTTTATTTTTGATTAATTTGTTTTATTTTGTCTCTTTTAAATGAATGAATAAATAAATTAAAATATTAAATAGCTTTACATCTGCTAAGTTCATGGCATAAACCAACACAGACATGTTCCTGTTTTTAGTGTTTTACATGCTTTATATTGTAGCTGTATTATGATATGATGTGAAGCCACAGAGCTCCAGGGGGAAGCTGAAACAGCTGCCGTAATCAGAGCGCCCAACCCGGCATGAAAAAGAAAAACACACCGCTGAAGCCCCTGAGCTCGATGGAATGTCCGGCGTAAAACTAACTTGACCGCGGTTTAATGTGACACAGATGTGTTTACTGTATATAGCTCTGCAGACATTGAACGTTGTTGTCTTGCGGTGTTTAAATACTTCCACACAGCGGACACATGTTACTTTGTTACGATGAAAAGTCGGCTAGCTGCTAGGCTAGCTAACATGTTACTCACCAATGTCAGATCTTGCGACAGAAACAAGTGTCCAGCTCCATGTAAACAGTGATCCATAACCAATTGTGACCAGCTCCATGTAAAGAATCCATAAACAAACGACCCGCTTTTTGAAAACGATGCCAAAACAAACCCAACAGAGTACTCAGTCAGCTCCTCACGCTGCAGCTGGCTGCAAACTATGAAATGGATTTCCTGAATGTGAGGCAGGTCTTATTACTCTGGGAACATGAGACACGTCTCCGTTTAGGAAATCCATTCCATAGTTTGAAGCCAACGTGCATCATGGATCAGAAAATATTGGCAGGTTGGATCAAAAATCTGATACGTAAATTATGCTGGTATCGGATGGTTTCCGCTTCTTGCTCAGAGGGCGGGCCAGAGGGAGGGCCAGGCTCCGTGATACACGGGCACCGGCCCGTGTGGGCCCGTGTCCAGAACCGCCACAGCTCCCTGTCATACTCGTTGTCAGCTTTGTCACCAGAAAATTCACCTGAGGCTGTTAGCGAGATCTCATCCACGTTCATCATGCCTCGAGTATCAAATTCGGCTGTCGAGTCCCCGATGGGAGCCGCCACATCTGGGCTGTCGCCCCATTCGACTCGAGTACTGTCCTCCAAAACCATGCTCTCGAGCTCCGGCGTGGGAGTGAGAGTCTCAGTGAGGTCCGGGTCTGTTGGCGCCGCAGCTGCGCCCATGGCTTTGGCCACAAAGTCTACCCGGTGCCTTCTCACCGCCTCCAGCATCTGGCTGCAGTGTGGGCAGGAGTCAGGCACGTCCAGCGCCATTTTCGCGTGTAACATCCCCAGGCAGACAGGACAGGCCTCGTGGGTGTCTGTCGCTGAATGGGAAAAACCGCAGCCGCTGGGGCAGGCGCGCGAGGTTGGGCTCGCCGTCCTGCTAGCCTTTTTCGTAAATCTTGGCTGTCGCTTTCCTTTCTCTGGAGCCATGTCAGAGAAAAAACAAGCAAGTCTTTCCAAAATTATTTTCCGAGATGTCTCCTCCAACGCGTCACTTTCGCTGGCTAGCTTGCTACGACTTTAGCAGGGTAGCGATGTGACGCAGTTAGCGCTGTCGAGCGAAGCAGTCTGCGGAAAGAAGAGAAGAAAAACTTCAGGGTTAAGGAAAAATGTACCGGACTAGCTTTCGCCAGCCCAGCAGAACACAGGAAATTTCTCTGTACGCTCAACGTAGGGAGCGAGCTCACCTCTGGTCGAGCAATGAACAACAGAGAAGTCCCACGAAAAGAAGTTCCTGATTTATGCTCAATAATCCAGGTGAATAATGCAGAATTATAAACGCTTCTTTCATAACTTCTCCATCACTGAAAGACTTCTTATGTTGAGCCAGGATGCAGCTAACACGGTAGGAGGCGATCGTAGCAGTTTACCTTTTGTGCTGGGCCGAGTGAAGATCGATTGCTGTGCTGCAAGCTTGTGTTTTAGCTCCCGCATGTTCTGAGTCCGTAAACAACTTTTAGGAGGGAAGTCTGTCTCACCGTTTGTGCATCGTCTTGAAATGCCGCTTCAAGTTACACTTTTTGGGCAAGGCAACGCTCGAATTACAGATGAGGCAAATAGACTTCGAATTAGAATAAACAAAAAAATACTCCTCCTCCCACTCTGTGTGAAAATAATAAGTTTTCGTTTGCTTGTTCGCTAGTTTTCCATCCATGTTTTCTGCGTACTGACATTCACTCCACAGCGCTCTCACGCACCGATAGCTCCACTGCTGTCTTAAAGTCTCGTGAGTCACCGCACCCAAAACTTGCGAGACTATGTCTGTGAGAATACAAGATGGGGAGGGCTGAGGAAAGCGTTGCTGCGCATTGGAATATCGTCACTCCTCCCACCCCCCACCTCCACCACTTCTGCCGGAGTTAGAATGAAGCTGAGCAGCGGACATGTCACCTCCACCACTTCAGCCGGAGTTAGAATGAAGCTTAGCAGCGGACATTTCACCTTGTTAACAGCTGAGAGCCGGCTGCCAGTGTTCTGTGGCTTGCGGGCCGGCTCTAATAGTTATTAAATATCATCCAGGGGGCCATAAATAATTGCTTTGCGGGCCGGATCTGGCCCGCGGGCTGGCACTCTGACATATGTGCATTAGCAGATGCAAAAATATTCTTTGATAAAAGAGACGTACTTTGTACAAACATACCTTTATCTTGACGATTTTTCTCTTCTTCTTCTTTTTTCCTCTTCCTTTTTTCGGCCCCTGAAGGATATGCCCTTTTTTGCGACATTATCTAGTGTTAGGGTGGCCGTGGTGTAGTGGTAATGGCAGTCGTCCCCCGATCGGAAGGTTGGAGGTTCGAATCCCGGTTCCCCACACCATGTGTCGTTGTGTCCCTAGGTAAGACACTTAACCCCGAGTTGCTCCCGGTAGAACTGGAAAGCGCCTTGCCGCTACCGGTGTATGAATGTGTGTATGAATGGGTGGATGGTTGGTATTGTAAAGCGCTTTGGGGTCCCTCATTGGGGGCTGGAAAGCGCTATATAAATAAGCTCCATTTACCATTTCGTTATGTGTCAGGTGCTTAATTAGCTTGGATGCGTACTTCACATTGCATGGCGAGGAGCTCATATTACCTGTGAAACGTGATCTACCGCCCCCCCAAGACTACCGGTCATTTCTTTCTTTCCTTTCTAGAGCGATTTCTACATATTCAAACATACATATACACACAAATATATGATATATATGTTATATATATCATTATGAAAATAAAAATCTGAACTTTATGATGAAGTTGTGTGTAATAGAATCATATAATAATAATTAAAAATAAATAAATAAAAACACAAACCTCAGCTCCTCTTTGGGGTCCCCCTAGTGACCCTGGGGCCCCGAGCGGCCACTTAGTTCGCTTATGCCTTGGGCCGGCGCTGCCCCCTCCCCCCGAGACCCTAGATGATAGACCAGAATCGCCTTGAAGAAGTACGGACGTCATTCTCCATGGCCTTTCCGAACTCCTCGTCCAGTTTTTGCCTCAGCAACCACCCGAGTCACATTCCGCTTGGACTGTCTGTACCCATTAGCTGCTTCCTTTATGGCCTGTGGGACTCCCGGGGTGGGGATGGGGGGGTCCAGCATGTTGGAACCCCCAACGAGCCCGGCTGGAAGCTCTACAGGTGGACAGATCTCATACAGTATTGGGACTTTACTAATGAGCTTTTCTTTGTATGTGAATGCTCCTGTAAAGTGCCCTGAGACAACTTTTTTTTGTGATTCGGCACTTTATAAATAAACTGAATTGAATTGAACTGAAATAAGTCTAATTATGAACGTAAGGTAAAATTAGTGGAGCAATCAAAGCAGTGGTTCCTATTATCTTTCATGTAAGTGCTCACAGGTGCAAACATTCTTTATTTGTCTATCAACTAAACCCAATCAGGATTCATTCACAGTGCAAACATATTGACATTAAATATCATTCTCAACTTTGTGTTGTTGTCAATATCTTGTGGGTTATATTGTATCTGTGTAACAGCACAATGGCTCAGTTGGTAGAGATGCTGCCTTTCAGCGAGTAGGTCGCCCCGGTTCAAATCCCTGTCCGGGGGTCTTTCTGAGTGGAGTTTGCATGTTCTCTCTGTGCTGTGTGGGTTTACTCCAGGTACTCCAGTTTCCTGCCACAGACCAAAAACATGCATGTTAGACTGAATTAGACTCTGAATTGACCCTAGGTGTGAGTGAGAGAGTGAATGATTGTCTCGTTTGTCTCTATATGTCCCTGTGATGGACTGGAGACCTGTCCAGGGTGTCCCTCACCTCTCGTCATAGCTGGATTTGGGCACCAGTGACCCCCCGCGTCCTGAAAAGGAAGAAGCGAGTAAAGCTAATGGATGGATGTATAATTGCAGTGTGGTGGTATACAGAGTTTGACATTGGCTCATAGTTCACTGGCACTCTGAGCAATACAGCGCTGCTTGCTCACACTGTTTTTCAGAATTTGCAGTGGAGGTCACAACAATCTGAGACAAGTTACCACAAACCACATCATTCCACTGAGGCTGTGGGACTCCCCAAACCAGCTATGACATGTATTATTTTTGCCTGACACCAAAAGGCAAAGGACGATGATTATGATTTTGTGCATGTGTGTGTGATTTGTGTGTGTGTGTGTGTGTGTTAGCAAAATATTTCTCAAACCATTAGATTAATTTTATTTAAAACTTGCAGAATGTGATTACTGGATGGACATCTAAAACTAAATAACTTTTTAAGTTAATTTGATTCAAATCAGTTCAATTCAGTTTATTTATAAAGCACCAAATCATAACCAAGTTGTCTCAGGGCACTTCACAGAAACATTCACGTACATAGAAAAGCCAAATAGTAAAGTTCTCTATTTAAAGAAGCAGCAGACAAGTTGAATCTTTGAAATTTGATCCAAGATGGCTGCCACAAGCAAGTGATTTAAAAAATACAGAAATGACTATTTTAGCCCATTTTAAACTTGAGATAAATTTGTTATGGTAGTGGCTGAAACTGACACCTTTTATAAAAACATAAAAAAAAATAATCACTGGATGTATTGTGCATTTACAACTGATTATTTTTGTAGCCAACCCAACTGAAGATGCTTGTCACAAATAGCTGCACTAGAAAACACTAAAAGGTCATTTCTGTAGTGATAAATCTTCCCCACACTTTTAGTGGTGATTTTGACTTTTTTTTTTCATTCTTGTTGTATGCATTGTCCTGTATGGCGTAATATTTAAATAATTATAAACTGTATAGAATCTATTTTTATTTTAATGTTGCTATAGGTCCATCTGGGGACCTGCACTTGCAGTGCAAATTAGCCTCAGCTATAAATGCTGCAATATAACTGAGCATATCTTCTCATTTTAAACATCTGGGTAAAAAAGCTCTATCTGTGTTTGCTCAAAAGAAAATGATAGGCTGCAGGAGACATGCATTCCTTCAAGAAATGATGGG
>JBBPBX010040611.1:6220-29283 GCA_038048925.1 Garcialebias charrua
CGCCTTTGAGTCCCCTCCCCCACCCTCTGCGTAATGTCGGCGTCATTATGTGCTTGTGTGCAAGAATTTTTTTTCATTACTACATTTTTGACCTTCAAGCAGAGGTCAAAAATGTGTTAGGAATTTTATTTGTCTCCAAACCCTATGTGTCATTTTTCACCACTTTTATTGTCTGTCCAGCAGATCTCACTTGTAAATGAGTCTTCGAGGCTCAATGTGATTTATCTGTTTAAATAAAGGTTGAATGAATGAATGAACATTAATTTAAAAAAATTATATCACAACAGGAAATGAACCTCCGAACTGGAAGTGAAGATTCAAGTTATTGAAAGTTTTGATAAATATTTGAAAAGTGCCCAAAAGGCAAAAATGGACAGTTTTCTATTCCCCAAACTGTCTAGAATGGAATCAGAGGAGGATTTTTTTAAAGAGACTGCAGCAACAAATGAAGAATAATTTGGAAGAAGGATCCAGCTGCCATCCTTCCACATCTATGAGAAGCTGCTGGACCGCTGGAGGATGGAGCAGCACGTTCAGCTTCCTCTGGGCAGATGTTTCCAGTGAGTCCTCTTCATGGTCTGTCCTGGTCTGATCCACCAGTAAAACCACCAGCACTCCGGTCTACCAACCAGTTTCTCTTAATGTCCCCAGATCCAGAATGAAGTCCAGAGGTGATCGGGCTTTTGTGGTTGCTGGTCCAAAGCTGTGGAACAGTTTACCTGAGAATTTAAAGATTGCTCAGACTGTTGAGACTTTTAAATCTTTGTTCAAGACTCATCTGTTTTACTTGGTGTTTGATCCTCGCAGAGTCTGAGAACAAATTTTGACCTGATTTTATTGTTGTTGTATATTTACTGATAACTTTATTATGTTTCAGTGGCGCTAGATGCATTTTACTCTGTTGTTTTTTTTAATTTTTTAACTGTACAGCACTTTGGTCGGCTTCGGTTGTTTTTATGTGCTTTATAAATAAAATTGACATGGACATTGACTTCTCACTTTCATTTCCCATACTGTTTGTTAACCATTGACAGAAGAGACAAGTTTGTGAATCATTTGGTGAAACACACTATGACTTTCAACATGGTGTCCAGCTGTGCATCAGCACTGACTCCTGTCCGCTCAGAAGACATAATCACACGTTTCTCCACAGTATGCTCTTCACCTCTCTGCACCAATAAATGTCACTATATTGCAAAACTGGATTTGATTAAGTCATATGAGGATGGAGGAGGCAACGCTATAGATTTTGATGCCATGAATGGGATGTTAAAAATAAAGTGGCTGAAATTCTGTTTACAAAATAAACACTATTTGGTTTGTTATTTCTAATTTGGTCTTCAAAAACTTAGGTGGACTTGATTTTCTTTTAAGATGTGATTTTGACATTAGAAAATTACCAGTAAAACTATCAGATTTCCATCAACAGGCTCTTTTATATTGGAAGCTCATTTTCAAACACAACTTTACGCCGCATAACACACCAATTTGGAATAATAGATATATATTGATCAATAGAAAATCTATTTTTATTGAGGAGTAGTGGTTCAGTAAAGGTGTGTGGGCTGCTGCTCATTTTATGGATGCCAATGGAAATATGTTACAACATTCTGAGTTTTGTGATAAATTTCAAATTTGTTGTACCCAGGCAAAATATAATCGGATTATCAGAGCCTTTCCTTTTCAACTTCAATCCATGGTGAGACAGGATTTAATACATTCCAAGGTTTCACCCTTTTTAAGGATACTTTATATTGCAGATGTAGAATTGTGTGATTTCAAATGTAATAATAAGTTAACGAGGAGCTGTTTATTGCAGTACTGTGCTACTGATGTACTTAAAAGGCAATATATCCTCAGAGATTTCAATAAGGAACAAATTAAGAAGATTAGATCCAATTATTTATCTTTCCCCCTCCCATCCAAAATTAAAGAAGTACAATTCAAAATTATAAATAAAATCTATCCAACTAATGACTTTCTGAGACACTGGTTTAAAATGGATGTGGATAAATGTGTGTTTTGTGAGAAAGTAACTGAGGATTTGGATCATCTGTTTTTCACATGTGATTTTGTACGATCCTTTTGGCAAAATCTTCACCAGTTTATCTGGGCTCATTAACTAATTTTGTCATCCAAGAGATTAAATTTGGTGTCTTTATTAATGATAATAACATTGACTATATGGTATAAATAATGTTCTGCTGTTAGCCAAACATTATATACACAAGTGTCGCTTCATTATGCAGTTATGATTGCTAGAAGTAGGGCTGATAAACATCTGATAACCCCTGACTTCTCTCTATCTGGTGCTGTCCTCAATATATGCAGTGAAATCAAATATTTGGGACATTACATATCTGATGACCTCTCTGATGATCGTGACATCTGTAGGCAGTATCGTATGATATATGCACAAGCTAATACTCTGATCAGAAAGTTTGGTATGTGTTCATCCTCTGTGAAAATAGCTCTTTTTAAAGCTTTTTGTACCTCGCTATACACTGCCCATCTGTGGCGAAGATACAAAAAAAGTAGCCTGCATAAACTTTATGTGGCATACAATGATGGCATGAGGCTGCTCCTCAAAGTGCCCAGATGGAGCAGTGCTAGCCATATGTTTGTACATAATGCTGTTCCCACATGTGCTGCTGTGCTCAGGAATCTTATGTATAAATGCATGTGTAGATTGTCTGTGTCATGCAATAATATAATTGCAAATCTAGTAAATCCTGCTTTTAGTGCAGTGAGATTTTGTTCAAGATTGTGGAATCATTGGCGCCATCATTTATTTGTGACTCAATTAATTATTTGTCTTTTTTTTTTAAATTTTTTATGGATTTTCTGTGTATTTTTATGGACCGTTTTTGTGTCTGAAATAAAGTTTGTTTGATTGATTGATTCATTAAAACCGTCCCTAATTTCACACACTGGAAGAATGAGTTAAAGTTGTTTTATAAGTCTTTGTGTTTGGTGAAGTCAAAAAATGCTTTTAAGTTGTCATCCTTTTTGAAAACATTTGATGTGTAACGTATGCACTGGTTCTTTATGTTATAAATACAATATGCCCCCTTAGTTTTTTTTTAATCTTTATTGTTCAAACAGTTTTATTTACTTGATCCTGTATTCTTCTCGTTTGGCTTGATTTGTTATCTAAATGTAACCTTGTTAAGATGTACAGTAATATGAACACATTTTTATGGTACTGTTTTTGTATGATGTTGGTAAAATTCATTAAAAAAAAGTTGTTTATTACTAACACGGCTGGTACAGGAAATAGCACGTTTTAATAGTGCCACTAGCATGTACATTTGTCTTTAAAATATTAATTTCCATTAATTTTTGTTGTATTTTTAATAGCGCCACTGGCGCCCCCTTCACTTCCGGAGTGCAATTGCACCACTTCCGGGACTGACAGTGGTCCGGCTCCGCCCCGTTCTGCAGGCTGCAGCGAGGTGTACTTGTAAAATTCGGCGAAGTTTTTTTTTTTAATCCAGCTGATTTGAACATTTTGTTAAGCTCAGGAGCATGTCTTGTATAAAGTCAGCTAAGAAATATATTTTTTAAGCGTTTATTTAGCTAAATTTAAAGAAACAAAGCGTCCGGTCCGAGCCGCCTGCCTAAAATTCGGCGAAGTTTTTTTTTTTTAATCCAGCTGATTTGAACATTTCGTTAAGCTCAGGAGCACGTCTGCTATAAAGTCAGCTAAGAAATATATTTTTCTCGCAAAGAAATAATTGTTTTTACCGTGTTTCCTTGTGAAGTTCTTTGTACTCGCTCGCTTCTGTCGCCGCCATTTTAAGCAGGGCAAATGAGGCGCTGACGCGTCGCGTGGCGATGACGCGTATTAAACACCGAAGCGTATTATGTACAATTTTTTCTTGTTTATTGTTAATAATTGGACAAAGCGTATTAAACACCGGTGCGTATTTTACAACGGCGAATACGGTATATATATATATATATATATATATATATATATATATATATATATTATTATTTAAAATATATATATAAGTAATAAAAAGTTTATCAATCAGTGCTGTGTGTTGAAACTTTTCTTTGGCCCCTTCATGTCGTACATGTTGCAGTAACCTGTCAAATGTTCTGCTTTGTTGTTGCGCTTTTATGTTTTTTGGCTCAGGACAGCGCAGAACTTGACACGTTCAAATGACAGCAGGGCCTCGGTTCTGAAAGGCTTGACGGTACCTTCACATGACGCCATGCTCTGTTCTGTCACGTTCCATGAGAAGGGATTGAAACTGTCTGCACCGGCCCAACCCAGCTGTTAGCTTTTGGCAAGCTGAAGCAAATTTAATGAGTCATTACCCCGAATGAATCAGTATCAAGCTGTCTGCTCCACTAAGTATTCAAGTTGATAATATCCTTTGTGCCTTTAAGTAATAATTATTCCTAAAGTGCTGAAACCTCGTGTTGAGAAATGACTTCATAGCTCAGCTCAGATTTCAAGTGTCATTCAAAACAGTGCAGTTTGAAGAAGACCATGTTTCTTCAGGCTGTTCTTGGTGAACGTCTCACTGACGAGGCAAACATGGATCTTTGTATTTATTGTAAAGATCTTGTTTCTCAGTGAAGCTGAGCACACTTACTCTTTGTTTTGATGCTATGCAGCTGAAAATAGTATGAATAAAACATCTGTGTGCAATGTTCATTCATTCATTCAACCTTTATTTATACAGGCTAGCCTCGTTGAGCCACGGGGACTCATTTACAAGAGGGACCTGTCTCACTCACACCTAGGGTCAATTTTAGAGTTACCAATCAGTCTAACATGCATGTTTTTGGTCTGTGGGAGGAAACCGGAGCACCCGGAGAAAACCCACGCATGCACGGAGAGAACATGCAAACTCCACCCAGAAAGGCCCCCGGACCGGGATGTGAACCTTGGACCTTCTCGCTGAGAGGCAAATGTGTCAATTCTTTAAGGATTTTGTAGCAACGCTTCAATTAAAGACCTAAACCAAGATAATAGTTTCATTTTTGGTTTTGATTCATCAATATTAAATTTAAATCCAACGTGTGGTTTTAGGAAAATAACAAGCTACAGTCAGTCGCCTTTTAAGTAAACTGTTAGATTGTGTCTTTAGGTTTATTTTAGAATGTAAGTCCTCTGTTCTGCGGACTAAATTAAAATATGAGAAGAGTTACACCGTCCGTCACTGGATCACTGCTCAGAGCAGATTGTTGCTGTTTGCCTGATGACACAAAAAAAGTGGAAGAACCAAAAATGAAACAAAGGGTTCTGCTGCAAGTCGCTCCTAAAGAGATTTTTAAATTAGACGCTGCACACACACACACACACACACACACACACACACAGTGCTCTATTGATTGTCAAATTAGAAATGTTAAAGGAGACCACAGATAGGTTTTTAAAATTTTTATGGTATGTCTTTGGGCTATCCTGACAATGTTCATTCAATTTAATACACAAAATAATTCTTAGATAATCAATTATACCCTTTTTAATTCTGCCATTTTTAACTTTCGTTTTGAACGACTGGTTTATGATAATGAGATCTCGTGGCCACGCCCTTCAAAGATCTGTTTACATTAACTCCGCCCTCCAAAGGCAGACGAGGATGTCTGAACTCGCGTTACTGCCACCCAGAGCCCTGAGCTGAGCTGAACTGGACCGCGACGTATTTATTGTGGGACAGATCAGACGTGTACAAGTTGTTGTGTCATTTTTAATTTTCCCTCTGTAATACGTCTCCCTCCCTCCCCCTGTGCGCGCGCGCTGGAGAGAGCGGATGTCACTCGCAGACACAGACACATACACATACACACACGCTCACGGGATCTGATTTGCGCTCGCGCGGGTCTCATTTGTTCACTCGAGGGTGTGTATTTGCTCTCCCCCCTAATGACAGCGTTAAAAATCCATAGCTGTCTCCCTCGATCAGCGCGCTCACACACACATACACACACACACAGGTTTGTTAATGTGGTTTAGCGGTGCGTAGTCTGGCCTGCTATGACACATAAACCAACACACACACACACACACTGCAACATGCTGCATCGCTGTTCATTCAAGACTCCCATCTGAAAACTATGCCATTATCTGGGCCAGGAGGGTTAGAGAATCTTCACAACGCTCACGTTAGCTGGCTAGACTCTGTGACATTTTTAGCCATTGTGCTGACATGAAATAAGGAAAAACAACCGTCCGTCACCTCTTTCATACTGAAGTGGGTGGAGCATCACCAGGGGTTGCTAGGTGATGGGGCAAGACAAAGGTTGGGGTTGTGGGTTGTGGCTGCGGTTTGTGACGTCACAAACCGCAGGAAGTGGAAACGAAGTGTTTCTATCAAAGATAAATAAATATACTTAGAGTAAATAAACCACTGGGTGCATTTTTTTGGCCCTAGCACAGTTTTTTTTATGAAGTATGAAGTAAACACGAGGGAGACCACATATTGTGTCTTTACACACATACGGTGCCACCCAGATGTAAAGGATTTTAGCAGGTCAATATTAATACTGGCCTCTTTACCTTAATTAATTACTTATTCAGATTGAATAGTAATTTCACGGATTCTTTTCTTTTTCAGTTTACCCAATATTTCTGTGATCTTTCTGATGGATAAATAAATAAAGCCATTAAGTGACAGAGACGTTAACTTAGTTTGATATGTCAAAGACACTACCATTTATTTAGAATAAATCAACTAAATTAACACCATTACACTTGATTGACATGATTTCACTTTCTTTCAATTTAACACGTCAGCACAGTTAAATTACAACACAACAGACAAATACTGGATGTTAACATATTTAGTCTGAGGGCTCTTTAACTTAAATATAGTTTCCAGATAGATTGAGAGGGATAAGGGAATAGGAGGAAAGATAGAGAGATGGTTTACAGGAAATTGTCTTGAGCATGTTACCAAAAGTGACACTTCCCATCCGACTTCTGCTAAAATCCAGGTACGTTTGTAAACAGCTCTTTACCTTCGACGACGAGTCTGATAAAGAAATGACACCAGCCTTTCAGATGCACAGAGTCCTTCAGGCCCAGTTCGTCCGAGCTGGTTCTAGTTTACGTTTTCAACGTCTCCTGGTTTCGCGTTGGTCATCAGAAAATGCGTCAGCTCCTGGCCTCTGACTTCAAGATAAACTTATTCCAGGAAGGAATAAACAAAGTTTTGAGCTTACGCTCGTTCGAAGTGGACTCATAACAGCATGTTATTAGTCCTTAGCTGGATGACGAGTCCTTAGCGTGTGACTGAGTTCATCCCGCTCTTTGGGAAAGGTTCACATCTCTTTGAAGTTCCCAGCAGACTTTTTGGTTCCAGCAACAGCTTAGAACTTAATAGAAGGATCATGAGAGGAGTGAGACTTGTGTCTTTTTCATTGGTCCGTGGAAGCAGTTGCCGTTATCACGACCCAAGGTTACAGCCAGCAGCAGAGGGAAATTGTTTAGGAAAAGCATCTGAGTGAGGAGACTTTCAGACGCTAGATGAGAGTTTTAGCTGAAACTCAACAAAAACAATTTCTGTGTAAGTCAGTTTGACCTTTTATCTGAACTTTGACACCCTTTCATTTGATCAAGTAACACAGTCATGCTTCATATTAAAAGAATAACAGCATATAACATATATCATGAAAATGACAAAAGTTATTCTTTTGATTACATTAGAATAAAATCAAAGATAGAAATAGTCTCTTTTGGTGACTATGTTCTCAGATTACAACTAATGGAATAATTTGTAGTAAATGTCTTGCTTTACTGAGAGGTCAGTAAAGGTCATCTCTGGAACAGTTCAAAAATACACAGGTGTATCAAAGTGGACACGGTCATGCCCACTACATCTCCCCCCTTTTGGAAGCCATCGCCAGTCCTTGGGGATGGGGTCCAACACGAAAGGAAACATTGAACTGTCTCTGATCTTGAAGTAATCCAGCAAGTGGAAAAGAAAAATCAAAATTATAATCCCATAAAGTTTTTGGAAATTCCATACTGTTCGGAGGTAATCCCATTGCGGTAAGCTTTTAATCCCTTGGAAAACTGAGTCTGTTAACTCTTGGAAAACAAAGTCTGTGATCCCTTGGAAAACAAAGTCTTATAATCCACAGCGGTAATTCCACAGCAGTAATTCCACAACGGTTAGTTTTGTTGATTGATCAGCAACAATTGTTTTCATAATCAGCATGTAGAGGGGATCCCTCGATTGACGCAGAGGAGGCGACCCTTGGATGAAGGTTGAAGACCAAGCGTTGGAGCTGCAGGTCCCCACATCGAAGGTTGTTGGCTGGTTGGTTTCCAGTCAGTGCCACTCTGGTTCTATGTGTCATGCAATTATGTGGTTTTTAGGTGGGCTTATGATTGGGATTTTACATTAGGCCCTACCTATATGCACCTGGTATGTAAGCTATCATGGTTTAGATCAGCTACAATTACCAATTAAGGGGTGGATCATCCATCCATCCATCCATTTTCTTCCGCTTATCCGGGGTCGGGTCGCGGGGGTAGCAGCCTAAGTAGGGAGGCCCAGACTTCCCTCTCCCCAGCCACTTGGAGCAGCTCCTCCGGGGGAATCCCAAGGCGTTCCCAGGCCAGCCGAGAAACATAGTCCCTCCAGCGTATCCTGGGTCTTCCTCTGGGTCTCCTCCCGGTGGGACATGCCCGGAACACCTCACCAGGGAGGCGTCCAGGAGGCATCCTAACCAGATGCCCGAGCCACCTCAACTGGCTCCTCTCGATGTGGAGAAGCAGCGGCTCTACTCCGAGTCCCTCCCGGATGACTGAGCTTCTCACCCTATCTCTAAGGGAGAGTCCAGCCACCCTGCGGAGAAAACTCATTTCAGCCGCTTGTATCCGAGATCTTGTTCTTTCGGTCATAACCCAAAGCTCATGACCATAGATGAGGGTGGGAACGTAGATCGATCGGTAAATTGAGAGCTTTGCCTTTTGACTCAGCTCTCTCTTCACCACGACAGACCGGTACAGCGCCCGCTTCACTGCGGACGCTGCACCTATCCGCCTATCGATCTCACGCTCCAGTTTTCCCTCATTCGTGAACAAGATCCCGAGATACTTAAACTCCTCCACTTGGGTAAGGACCTCCTCCCCGACCCGGAGAGGGCACGCTACCCTTTTAGGGGTGGATCAATTCTGCAAAATTAGAAATAGGGATTTATACCTATAAAATTTTGGAGGGCTTCTGTAACGAAGGCCTCTAATTCCAAACTATTCCTCCATTCATTACTTAGTTTAGGTTAAACTAAAATAAAAAAAATGAAATATAGTTTGATCTACATGTCTGTTGTCTTTTAGACAAACGACGTAGGATTTGGTATTCCTAATAAATTTTGAAGTCTATGGCGAGACTCATCAAAATGAATAGACAATCTAGAATAGAAACGATCGAATCGGTTCAATTTAGAAATTGTGAGACCAGTGTGTTAGGTTCTGCTGGCACGAAGGAAGTGTAGAACCCAAATGCAAGAGAAGGATGGATGAACACTCAGGGAAATTTTTAAAGTGTTTATTTACAATAAAAAAATAAAACAAAACAAAGGCTGGCAGGGCAGCAAGAACTATAAAACTAAACTAAACTGGATTAAACTGAACTAAACTAAACTAAACTGAAGAGGTACTTACTGAACACTCAGGGGAAACACGGAGGGAGAGCAGAACATGACACCATGGGAGGACAAACCCGAGACAATGACAAGACTGAGAGGAGCTGAATTTATACACAGACACACTGATTACATATGACATCCACCTGTGATGATTACAACTAGACACAGGTGAGACAGGGGCAGAAACACAGAGCTGAACTAAACACAAGCAGACAGAACACAATAAGCTGAATTAAACAAACATGAAGACTATATTAAACACAAGACTGAAACAAAACAGAAAGCTGAATTAAGCACAAACAGACAGAACACAGGAGGAAGCTGAAGTAAACAGACAGAACACAGAAACCAGACAACTAAGAGACACAGGGCTGGATTAAACATGGATTAAACATAAACAGACAGACCATGACATAACCTCCCCCTCAAGGGACGGCACCCGACGTCCCCTAAGACCCCAAAACACACAAGAAACACAGAACGGGGTGGGAGGACGGGGGAAAACACAAGGACGGAGGGCAAGAACAATCTAAACAAAAAACCGACAGGACTAGACCTGGGAACTAAACAAAGACCAAACACACACAAAAAAAAACCATCAGAAGGTCAAGGGACGGCCAGAAGGCCGACCATCGCCAGGAGCCAGGTCAGGCGGACGACCGGGAGGCCGACCATCGCCAGGAGCCAGGTCAGGCGGACGACCGGGAGGCCGACCATCGCCAGGAGCCAGGTCAGGCGGACGACCGGGAGGCCGACCATCGCCAGGAGCCAGGTCAGGCGGACGACCGGGAGGCCGTCCATCGCCAGGAGCCAGGTCAGGCGGTCGACCGGGAGGCCGTCCATCGCCAGGAGCCAGGTCAGGCGGACGTCCAGCACGAGGAGCCTTGGAGACCATAGCAGACAACACGGGGACCAGAGGAGCCGCAGACGACGAAGGCGAGGCCACAGGAGCCGCAGACGACGAAGGCGAGGCCACAGGAGCCGCAGACGACGAAGGCGAGGCCACAGGAGCCGCAGACGACGAAGGCGAGGCCACAGGAGCCGCAGACGTCGAAGGCCAGACCTCAGGAGCCGCAGACGTCGAAGGCCAGACCTCAGGAGCCGCAGACGTCGAAGGCCAGACCTCAGGAGCCGCAGACGTCGAGGAGTCGGTCACTGCCGCAGGCGTCGAGGAGTCGGTCACTGCCGCAGGCGTCGAGGAGTCGGTCACTGCCGCAGGCGAGTCGGGCGCTGAGGAGTCGTCAGACGAGGAGTCGTGCGTCGAGGAGTCGTCAGGCGAGGAGTCGTGCGTCGAGGAGTCGTGCGTCGAGGAGTCGTGCGTCGAGGAGTCGTCAGGCGAGGAGTCGTGCGTCGAGGAGTCGTCAGGCGAGGAGTCGTGCGTCGAGGAGTCGTCAGGCGAGGAGTCGTGCGTCGAGGAGTCGTCAGGCGAGGAGTCGTGCGTCGAGGAGTCGTCAGGCGAGGAGTCGTGCGTCGAGGAGTCGTCAGGCGAGGAGTCGTCAGGCGAGGAGTCGTCAGGCGAAGTTGAGACGTCGATGGCATCGGGACCCTTCGTCGAAGTAGAGATGTCGGCGGTGCCGGGACCCTCTGTCGATGCAGAAGCGTCAGCAACGCCGGGACCCTCCGTCGAAGTAGAGATGTCGGCGGTGCCGGGACCCTCTGTCGATGCAGAAGCGTCGGCAACGCCGGGACCCTCCGTCGAAGTAGAGGCGTCGGCAACGCCGGGTCCCTCCGTCGAAGTAGAGGCATCGGCAGCGCCGGGACCCTCCGTCGAAGTAGAGGCATCGGCAGCGCCGGGACCCTCCGTCGAAGTAGAGGCATCGGCAGCGCCGGGAACCTCCATTGAAGTAGAGGCATCGGCGGCGCTGGGACCCTCTGTCGAAGTAGAGGCATCAGCGGCGCTGGGACCCTCAGGAGACGTAGAGGCATCGGCGGCGCTGGGACCCTCAGGAGACGTAGAGGCATCGGCGGCACTGGGACCCTCAGGAGACGTAGAGGCGTCGGTGGCACTGGGACCCTCCATCGATGTAGAGGTGTCGACGATGCTAGGACCCTCTGGGGCTGTAGGGGCGGTATCTTCGGCGGTAGAACCAGGAGCCGAAGAACAAGGAGCTGAGACTGTAGCTGCTTGGGGACCAGGAGCCGAGGATGAAGGCAGGTACTGTGCCACAATGGCTGCCTTCCAACTTTCCATCTCCTCCACTGAGCGAGTGCTGTACCGGACCTCCGGTAAGCGAGGGCAGTCAGGCGAAGAGTGAAGTGGGGATGGGCAACGTGGTGCAGTGGCGAGAAGAGGTGGAGATGGATGGTGCTGGTAGTCTGTGGTTCCGACCTTACTTTTCCGCTTTTTCCTGCTGCGTCGGCGGCGTGAGCTGAGGACAGGAGCACACCAGAGATCGTCCTCCAGCTCAACGTCATCTTCAGACCACTGCAGGTGTGGCAAGCAATAAGTCGGTGGGGTGGAAGAAGAAGCTGGCTTAATAGCCAGGCGGCTCCCCCGGAGCTGAAACCTTTGTTCCTCCTCCTCGACCAGAAGAGGAGATGACAGGACTTCTACCTCCGGTCTACGGCCACCTCGTCTCTGGACGGGTTCGGTCCGGAACCCCCCACACCGGATGACAGGCTTCACTTCCACTCGCTCTCGTCTCTCCTTCTCTCGCAGGGCAGTCTTGTCAGCCTCACGGGCAAGAAACTCAAACAGGGTAATCATCTCACCCTTGGGTCTGGTTTGAGGTCCAGCCATTCTCCTGCTGGGTTCAGTAGATGGTCTCGGGTTTCTGTTAGGTTCTGCTGGCACGAAGGAAGTGTAGAACCCAAATGCAGGAGAAGGATGGATGAACACTCAGGGAAAATTTTAAAGTGTTTATTTACAATAAAAAATAAAACAAAACAAAGGCTGGCAGGGCAGCAAGAACTATAAAACTAAACTAAACTGGATTAAACTGAACTAAACTAAACTAAACTGAAGAGGTACTTACTGAACACTCAGGGGAAACACGGAGGGAGAGCAGAACATGACACCATGGGAGGACAAACCCGAGACAATGACAAGACTGAGAGGAGCTGAATTTATACACAGACACACTGATTACATATGACATCCACCTGTGATGATTACAACTAGACACAGGTGAGACAGGGGCAGAAACACAGAGCTGAACTAAACACAAGCAGACAGAACACAATAAGCTGAATTAAACAAACATGAAGACTATATTAAACACAAGACTGAAACAAAACAGAAAGCTGAATTAAGCACAAACAGACAGAACACAGGAGGAAGCTGAAGTAAACAGACAGAACACAGAAACCAGACAACTAAGAGACACAGGGCTGGATTAAACATGGATTAAACATAAACAGACAGACCATGACACAGTGTAGTTTATGGTACCTTGAGTAGCTTTAAACTACATTGACTCTTTGACGATTGAGATTTAACAAAATGAACTGCATGTTGGCATAGTTAAATCCATTTCATTCATTAACCAATGTTAATACAAAACCTTTTTGGCTGGGAGTGTTCAGAACCAAACAATATCTCAACTAATGACAACAGTAATGACTAAATACAAGGAAACAACGTTTCACTGCTTCGACACACTCTTGTCGTCAGATTCCAAAGTGCAACACACAAGAAAAACAGGTCTCAACTTTATGACCGAGGTCAAATTAAATCTCGTGGATTTAAACGGTTGTTAAGGTTAGTTTTTTGTTGTGGGTTTTAGGCTTAGCGTTTCTAAGTTCAAATTGGACAATGCGACTTATAGGGTGGGAAATATGGTAGTTTAAACCTGATTAGTTTATTTACTAACTTGTGTTTGGACGACCTTATTATCCCATGAAGTCGGTGAGTTTGTGAGATCTTTGTCTTTTGTGGAGTCATTGAACGCCTTGTAAGGTTTGATCTGATTTCGATGTACCCATTTAGCAATTGGCTCTTTGCGGCCTTTGCTGATTTTGATTTCGTAGACGACTGAGGACACTTTGTCTGTTATCAGATGAGGTCCAGTCCACCTGGGCATTAGTTTGCGGGCGAGAGTTCCGGTCTCGGACCCTCCTTTCCCGGTTGCTGGAGCGAACGTATAGTACCAGACTCTGTCTCCCACTTGGAGTTCATTATGAGAGGCCTTCTGGTCGTAGTACGCCTTGCGTCCTTCAGCGGATTTTTCCAGGTTTTTCTGGGCGAAAGCAAAAGTGTTTCTGAGGTGTACATTCAAATCTTTCATGTATTGTTGTGTAGTGTAGGCTGTTGCCATGGCGGCGTCGCCTGGTTGGTACAACAGGTGTAGAGGGAGAGTCATTTGTCGACCGGTCATCATCTCGAAGGGAGAGATGCCAGTTGATGTGTGTGGAGTGGCTCTTATGGCCATGAGGACCAGAGGGAGTTTCACGTCCCAGTCCTTGTGGTTTGCAGCCACGTATTTCTTCAAAATACTCACCACTAGGGCTGGGCGATATGGAAAAAATCATATATCACGATATGGACTTTTTTATATCACGATAACGATATATATCACGATATATACAACACGATGTGTGTGTGTGTGTGTACAGGAAAAATTTGGACCAAAGTTTTTTTATTTTATTATTTTACTACAGATAGTTACAATTATAAGAATGTGAACAAAAAGAACAAGGAAATTTGGACCAAAGTAGAAACTAGATCTACCTAAGATCTACCTTAATTCAAGGAGTACAATTATGGAATGACTTAATGACAAATGACAAATGTTAAGGAAGCCAAATCAATCATTCAATCATTCAAGTTTATTTGAACAAGGACAGCACAATAAACAATGTTACATGTTAAAAACGAAGCAACCGTTGTCTTGTACACAGGATTTCTAGCCATAGGCTAATTTGCAAACCCAGTCCTTGGTTGGACTTTTATATAAAAACAGCTAAAATAAAATTAAAATTTAATTAAGATTAAACAGTTCCCTATATAAAAACATCTAAAAAAAATAAAAATTTAATGAAGTTTAAATGGCTTAAACAGTTCCCTCACACACACAGCTGCTCCTCTGTCCCTATAGGATTCAGTGTTCACAGATTTGGTTTTGTTTCAACCATTTTTTCACCTGGGAATTAAAACCTCTAAGATCAGTCAATGTTTTTATTGCTGATGGTAAACTGTTCCAGATATGAGGACCTTTAAATGAGAAGGAGCATTGACCAAATGATGTTTTGTATTTTGTAGGTTTACAGTCTCCATCAACTGCACCTCTTGTTGCAACTCCTGAGCTGCTGACTTTTAAAATCATTCTGCTCACCAGTTCAGGGACAAGACCATTAATACATTTAAAAGTTAATTTTAAACAAGAAAATTTTAAAAAATTGTCAAAGCTTAATAGGTTATATTTATAAAGTATTTTACAGTGGTGCCACTTCAATGGTTTTTGGTCTAGAACTTTCAGTGCTTGTGAGTACAACATCCTCATAGGTTTTAAAGCCGATTGAGTTGCTTGGCTCCAGACAGTGACACAGTATGAGAAATGAGACATAATCATGGCATGAAGGTACAACTGAGCAGATTTTCCACATAAACAAGATCTTATAAGACGAAAACAATTTATATTTGTCTTAATGGTTTTAAACATTTTCCTAATGTGAGCCTCAAAGTTAAGGTGGGAATCTAAAATGACACCCAGATATTTAAACTCTTCCACTTTTTGGATTTCCTTTTGATCAATCACAATTGAAAAGTTACAGACTTTACGCCGGATAGTGAAACACATTGAGACTGTTTTGTTGCAGTTCAGAGTCAAACAGTGATTCTTAAACCACTGAGACACTCCCTCCATCTCCCTGTTCAGTATCTCTGCTGCCTGTTGTGGAGTCTTTGCAGATACATATATGATGGCATCATCTGCATACATCTGACATTTGGCGTATTTGCAACTGTCCGGTAAGTCGTTGATGTATAAACAGAAAAGCAATGGACCTAAAATGGAACCCTGTGGAACTCCCATAGTACATGTTTGGGGGCTGGATTTCATCCCATTAACTTTGACGCACTGTTCTCTATTTTTTAGATATGATCATTCCTTGTATTTAAGAAACTGGTAAAAAATGAATTGCTAAAAAAATATAAATGAATCTAATTTAATGTGTGATATATGTGAATTGAAAATTGACTGAGTTATTTACTTATTTTGTTATTATAGAAAATATTGTTTGAACTGTTATTAGATGAATAAGGAGCAGATTTAATAAGATTTATTCTTCATCTGCTACCTTTCATTTTATTTTTTTTCTATTATGAATACGTTAATTGTTGTATTTCATATTATAAAATGAATAAACTAACAAACAAACAAACAACTCCTTTTCTACTTTGGTCCAAATTTTTCCTGCAGGTGGCGGTAAAACAACAGCTGCTAATGAAACTCACGAAGAAGAAATCCGCTCTGAAGTTTGAGTAAACAAAGCAAGAAACAGAAAAGAGAAAACGTTGCGTTTGATTGCGGTTCTGTTGTGTCTCTGGTCTGTTTTGTATTGGTTAACTGGACCCGAGTTCGGACTCGGTTGGACTCTGGGTTCGTGTCCTCTGGACCCATTTTGTCTCCGAGTTTCAGCGGAGCGAAATAATGGAAGCTAACAAGGTGAGCTTCCCCCTCTTTTTGGTAAAAGTTATTCTTCTTGGGCTGCCTGTGCAGCTGTTTTCTCCTTGTTGAGACACCGGCTTCATGCGCCTGCGGCTCTGTTGCTCTCGAGTTTAACAACGTAAAGCATGTGTCGCAAACCCGCGCGTGCGTCAAACATAAAGCAGCGCCGTCATCTCGCAAAACCACAATATGAAGCTTCTTTGCGACAGTTATTTTTTTATTCTTATTTATCACGATAGAGACGATAGAAGGAAAGTAGCACGATAGACACGTTTCTATCGTCCCCACGATATATATCGTCATATCGCACAGCCCTACTCACCACAGTTCTGTTTGCTCTTTCTACTTGGCCTGAAGCCTGTGGGTGGTAGCCGACATGAAAGTTGGCCTTGACGCCTAGCGTCTTCCACAGTTCTTTCATCACTTCACCTGTGAAGTGTGTACCTTGGTCTGAGTTCACCCGAAGGGGAAGTCCAAACCTTGAAAATATATGATTCATTAACAACATAGCAGTGGTTTGTGCTGTGTCGTTGGGAGCTGGTAGGCATTCTACCCATTTGGTAAATGCACAGGTTACCGTGAGAAAATATTTATTTCCTCTAGAGCTCTTAGTGAGTGGTCCAACCCAGTCGATCTGGAGGTCAGACCATGGGAATGCAATGCCTCTGCTTTGCAGTGGTGCTCTGTGAAGTGGTCTGGTTGGCTGAAACTGGCCACAGACCACGCACCCTTCAATGTAGTCCTTGACATCCTTTTTCATTCCAGGCCAATAGGCAATTTGTTTTAATGCCGTCAGCGTGGCTTTATCTCCTTTGTGTCCTGCGGACGGGAGATCATGGGCATGAACTAACATCACCCCCCTTTGGTCATGGGGAACCACGAACACAGGTGAGGACGTTGGTCCATGAGCGAAAGTTAAGATGCCCTTGATTAGTTTTAGCTGTTTGCGCAGCTGATAGAGGACCTTAAGGTCTGGATCGGAATCCAGGTCGTCTTTAGACGGACTATTTTTGTCCGGATCAGTCAGGTACAGTATCATGGAGTTGATAGCAGGATCCGACTTCTGTAGTTGGATGATGTCTGGGTCAGTCAGTGCGGGTCGTACAGAGACTGCGTCGTCAGCAGGTCTGGCTGCGGCCTGTGCACGTGTGACTGCCATAACCCTGACTGTAGGTTGTATTGACAGAGTCTTGATTAACCAGGAAGGGTCGAAGGACCATAAAGGACCTTCGTCGGCTCCTTCTTTGGCTAAGGAATCTGCAATGTCATTGTAGTGCTTGTCATCGCCTGGGACTCTAGAATGTCCTGGAACTTTCTTCCAGTAGATCTGTAAGTCGTGTGATGTCACCAAGTGATCACATGCTATGAAAAGCTCTTTGTGTTTGACCACTTTCCTGTCGCTTGTTAGGAAACCATTCTGTTTCCACACAGCGAGGTGACACTGCACTAAAACCATAGATATACGGTAAGATCTGATGTAGTATATCTCCGTATCCTTTACATATACTTATACTTATATTTCCGGATATTCCCGGAAATGGACCGCAATGATCCTTAAAAAATCCCAAGATCCCCAAATCTGGATACTTATCATTGGCAGGCCCTTGACAAATAACAGCCACATTTATTTTGGATCTGCCGAAGATAAGTATCCAGATTTTGGGATTTTTTAAGGATCATTGCGGGCCATTTCCGGGAATATCCGAACACAGATCCTTCCGTATGACAAGCGAAACTTAAACGAGCATAGTTAGAGTCAGTGCACATGACTAGCGTCTTGATGGAGCGTTCTACTACCATTTGGAGAGATATTAGGATTCCTGCAATCTCAGTGTACTGAGAAGTCTGAGATCCTAATTTGTAGCTGAAAGTTATCTGTTCTTGGTCTTGGAGGAGGACCCCTCCAACACCTGCTCTGCAGATTTTGTCGCGGAGGAATGAAGATCCATCCACGTACAATGTTGTCATATCTTTGCAGATATTGTCATCGAAGAAGTGGTGATTCGGGTCTTCAGTTACTGGGGGTTTCACCTCAACCGGCGGCTGGGTGGCTGGTACATCTTGTGTACACTTTTGGCAGATTGCCAAGTCCGTCCCCAGATGTGACTTCTTGTTTTGACCATAACGTATGTCTAGGTTAAAACTTTGAAGCGCCATGAGCCACGTTGCAACACGTGAGTTTGTTACCACACCATCTCTGATGCGTTCACTGTTAAGAAAGGTCACTGGCTGGTGTTGTGTTTCCACAATTATTTTCTGTCCACCAATGTAGCTGGAGAAATGTTTTACTGCCCACACTGTGGTCAGTAGAGCTTTCTCACAGTCTGAGAATCTCAACTCGGGGCCTGCCATCGTCTTGCTGGCGTAGGCCACCACACGCTTGTCTCTGTCGTGTATCTGGTACAGACCTGCACTTATACAATGAGCTGAGAAGCCCACTTCCAAGTAAAACTCTTTGTTGTAGTCTGGGTAGACTAAACATGGGGCTGACTTGATCCTGTTTATGAGAGCGTCCATTGCCTGCTGCTGTTTGTCAGTCCAGACAAATGGAACGTCTTTCTTTAGGAGTTCAGTCAGTGGCTTTGCAAGGTCTGCATAGTTTTCTATGAACTGGTTCGAGTAGTTACACACGCCAAGAAAACTTTGTAGTTCTTTGAGATTGGTGGGGACTTTGAGATTGTCAAGGCCTTGGGTGCGAGTCAACTGTGGTTGTACTCCGTCTGGACCTACGAGTAGGCCAACGTAAATGCCTGTGTGGCAAGATGGCGCCAGTGTGTTGGGCGTCTCGTCTGCCACTCTGTCTTTTTTTATTATTTTTGTTCCTCTGCTTTTATGATGTGGACTCTCTACTGGTGTATGATCGCCAAACCCTTTTTGGGCTTCGTCTGCCTGCTGCTAATATTTTACATCATCACGAGAAGCACGATTCTTTGCCCCCGCTGTTGGCCGGAGTTCCATCATACCTGTGCCGGGTACCACACCCCCCTCGCCGGAGAAGACGTCACAGGCGTCGAGGTAAACGCGGTGGGCTCTTGGTGAAGCTGAGGACCGTTTTGGCAAGTTCGCCGGGAGTATTCCTGTCCCAGATTGGATCATTTCCTGGTCTGCATGCTTCGCGGCGCTCCTTGGACCCGGTTGATTCCTGGCTGGTACCTGTTGTCGACTCGGATCAACATTTCCTTCCTCCACGTCTCACTCCTCCACATCTGCGCTGGCGAAGTGCTGACCTTGGAAATCTGCAACACTTTGCTCGGATTAATTCTCCTGCTGCATCGTCAGAACCAGTTCCTATCCGGATGGGTCTGGTAAACGCGAGATCTGTTGCAAACAAAACTTTTATTCTGAAGGATTTTTTTTCGTCTCAGGGTTTGGACTTTCTCTCCGTGACGGAATCTTGGATTTCTTCTGGTGAGTCCAGTGTTTTCTCAGAACTTTTACCCCATGGTTGCTCATATTTTAATACCCCAAGGCTCTCGGGCCGTGGAGGAGGTTTAGCTGTCATTTATAAATCTTGTTTTGACTGTAAGCAGTTGTCCCCCCCGACTGCTTTTTCTTCGTTTGAACTGAGCATGTTTGAGCTCGGCTGCACTCCTCCACTTTTGTGCGCAGTCATTTACAGGGCTCCCAAGTACAATAAGGATTTCATACGGGACTTTTCTGATTTTTTGAGTGATTACATGTCCAAATATGAGCAAATTTTATTTTTAGGAGACTTTAATATCCCGGTGTGCAGCCCTGGAAAGCCGCTGGTGAAGGATTTTTTAGATTTAGTGGATGCATTTGGTCTCACTCAATCAGTGAAGGGCCCAACGCATGAACGTAAACACACCCTCGACCTTGTCTTATCTTATGGATTGTCTATTTTAAACTTGGTAATTGGTGATGCATTGTTTTCCGACCATATGCCAGTTTTATTTGATTTTATTCCTGTTTCTAAAGCTGTTAAACCCTGTGCTCCTGCTCGAAGCTGCCGTGTTTTTAACTCATCCACTGCTGCTCATTTTTCCACAGCCTTTAATAGTTTAAATTCACAGCTCTCTGTGTCTCTCAGCACTGAGGAGCTTTCACTACATTTTGATTCTTTATGCAACACTATTCTGAATGATGTGGCCCCAATTAAAATTAGGCGTTCAAAGCCTAAATCTGACCCGTGGTTGAGTGACCACACCCGTGCCATTAGGCAGGTATGCAGGAAAAATGAACGCAAGTGGAGAAAGGATGGTCTCCAAGTCTCATTTGATATGGTGAGAGAGAGTTGGCGTCGCTATCAACAAGCTGTAAAAACAGCCAGAGCCAAATATTTCTCTGACATTATTGTTGCCAACTCTCACAACCCCCGTGTTCTTTATGATACAATCAACACGGTCCTAAATTCACATGAACCGGTTCCTATTGAAGCATCTAAAGAACTTTGTGATAAGTTCCTTCAATTTTTTTTGGACAAGGTTACGAACACGAGGGCTTGTATTTCTTTTCCTTCCCATGACCCTTCCATCCTGGTCCCCTGTCCTGCACTTTTTGATCATCTGGAGCCTATTTCTCTCTCCTACCTAGAGAAAATTGTCACCAGTATGAAACCATCAGGTTCCCCCCTTGATGTTGTACCTCCTTGTTTTCTTAAGGAGGTATTTTCTACAGTTGGCTCTTTTGTTCTAAATTTGATCAATAGCAGCTTAATGTTTAGCGTGGTGCCAGGCAATTTTAGACATGCTGTGGTTCAGCCATTATTGAAAAAACCTGGCCTTGATCCTACCTCTTTGTCCAACTTTAGGCCAATTTCAAAGTTACCTTTTATTTCAAAAATATTGGAAAAAGTTGTTTACACCCAGCTGAAGGACTTTTTGGATGAATTTAAAATTTTGGAGGTCTTCCAGTCTGGTTTTAAAACCTACCATAGCACTGAATCTGCTCTTTTAAGGGTTTTTAATGATATATTTTTATCGCTGGATTCTGGAAACTGTGTTTTACTTGTGCTTTTAGATTTAACAGCTGCTTTTGACACAGTCGACCATGAAATTCTTATCGCCAGATTGGAGCAATGGGTGGGCATCACTGGCTCAGCTCTGCAGTGGTTTAGGTCCTACCTTTCAAATCGAAGTTTCAGTGTGAAGATTGATAATTTTACCTCTGCATCTGCTGCCCTCCCCTGGGGTGTACCCCAGGGATCTATCCTTGGTCCTCTGCTCTTCTCACTTTACCTTCTGCCACTCGGCTCTATTTTCAGGAAACATGGTGTGCAGTTTCATTTGTATGCGGATGACTGTCAAGTCTATTTTCCTGTAAAACAAAATGGCTCCACGCAGTCTCTTCTGGACTGTCTTGGTGACATTAGAGGGTGGATGGCGCTTAATTTCCTTCATTTTAATGATAAAAAGACCGAGGTTATGGTCTTTAGATCTAGTGCTCCTGACAGTCCCACCACTTTTGATTTTTCCTCTTTGGCCCCATATGAAAAGTCGATTGTGACAAATCTAGGAGTGAAAATTGACCCCTGCCTGAAACTGGACTGTCACATCAACAGCATGGTTAAATCCTCGTTCTTTCATCTGAGGCGCCTGTCAAAAATCAAGCCCCTCCTTTCTAGACGCCACTTAGAGACCGTAATCCACGCTTTTATTACTTCACGCCTGGATTATTGTAACTCTCTTCTGATTGGAGTAAATAAGGCCTCGCTTTCTCGGTTGCAGCTGGTACAAAATGCTGCTGCACGATTTTTGACTGGTACAGGCAGACGTGAGCACATCACTCCAGTTTTAATGTCCCTTCATTGGCTTCCTGTCCAGTTTCGAATCCATTTTAAAGTTTTATTGTTTGTTTTTAAGTCTTTGAACGGTTTTAGTCCCTGTTATCTGTCTGAACTGCTTCAACTTTATGTGCCATCACGTGCTCTCAGATCCGCTGACCAGATGCTTTTAGCAGTCCCAAAAACCTTTTATAAGACCAGAGGAGACAGAGCATTTTCAGCTCTGGCTCCTAAATTGTGGAACGAGCTGCCACTGAAGGTCAGGCAGGCCCCATCAATATCTGTTTTTAAAACTCGTTTAAAAACACATATGTTTTCATTGGCTTTTAAACCAGAATGAGTTCACATCTCTGTTTTAGTGTTGTATTATTTTACTTGTGATGTACCGATATTTATATGATTGAGATTGATTGTTTTTATTGTTTTGTGCTTGTTTTTATTCTTGTACAGCACTTCGGACGGCTGCTGCTGTATTTTTAAGTGCTTTATAAATAAACTGGTATGGTATGGTATGGTAGTCCACCTTGGTTCTGCACCACTGGCATTTAGACAGTGATATTTTAGCACCAGCAGTTGTCAGCTGATTCAGAACGTGGTCGATCTCAGCCAAATGTGAGTCCAGTGTTGGCTGCCTCAGAAGGACATCGTCCACGTAAATCAGTGTCCCACGCTCATGGGCGTCTGGACATGCTTTGTTCAAGAAGATGTTGAACTCCGCAGGTGAGTTAGCGTAGCCAAAGGGACACCTGGTAAAAGTGTATTGTCGGCCACCAAAGGTGAAAGCTAGTTTGTATTGGTCCTCGGCGCGCACAGGGATGGTCCAAAAACCAGAGGCGACGTCGAGGGTCGAGAAGTACTTACCATTGGTGACCTTGGGCAGTTCCTGTTGGAGCTGGGTCATTGGCCACCGTGATAAGGGGACTTGTTTGTTTAGCTTTCTGTAATCAATTGTGAGTCTCCACTTTCCATTTGGTTTTAACACTGGCCACAAAGGCGCAGAGTAAGTGCTGTTACAGTATCTGATGATACCATTCTTTAGAAGGTTATCAAGGATTTCCCTGATAGGTTGATGTGCTGCCAGAGGAATCTTGTAC
>JBBPBX010040612.1:14511-29282 GCA_038048925.1 Garcialebias charrua
GGCAAGCTTTTTATTTCTGTCTCTGTGGAGCAGACTTGACTTGTCGCGAACACACAGCTACAATGAGTTTCTCTTCCATAGTTCACGACTTCGCGGGTTTTTTCTGTGTCCCACAAACAATACGTCGCATAGTTGCACAATGGTTTCCGCGTCACATAGGGACTCTTCCCCTCTCTTCTCCCCCCGACTCTCCCTGATCAACCAATCAGGGAGAGTTGAACGGCGTTTGAACGGCGAAAACTTCAGCAATGATCAACGCGTGCTTTGGAGGCTGAAGCGGGTTCACGTGCACGGAAAACGCTTTCCAGCACGCTCAACACGCATGTGGCGTGACGCCCGATGCCAAGACGCGCCTGGAGGCGCGTCCCCCATTGACTTTGCATGTAAGCTGGACGCTCCTGCCGTTGAAAACGCGTTTGGTCAGGATGTGGCATTAGACTCTTCAGCTGTTACGATGGTTTTCAGAAAAACATGAGAGGTTCAGTGTCTTGCCCAGGGATATTTCAGCATGTGGCTACTGGTGGATTCGAATCCCCAACTGTTGCATTGGAGGACGACTGCTCTAACCACTTAACCACCGCTGCCCATGGGAACATACAATGATGGCAACACAGAGCACTTATAAAAATCAAAAGTTATTGAGAAGGTAGGCTGTATGCAGCAATTAACTTCAACAGATCCCCACATGTAATTGGCTGAACTATGAATTTAATAAGCACTGACGGACATATTTCTGATTAAACCTCGCCGGATCGACATCCTGTCAGAGCTTAGAGACATGAGGAGTGTTCAATAAAAAGTTTGAAACAACTGGAAAATCACAACCATGTCTAAAGTGCCTTCCTTACTCAATGTATCAAACCACTTGGCATTAAATAAAACGTTCCAAGTGATCCATATATGGTTTCCATCTTAGAGATCTGTATATTATAGCAAGTTATTTTACCCTGTTTAGATCCAAACACAGCTCTACTATTTAATAACAAAAAATAAAATTCATATACTTTTTTTCTCTCTCCGGCAAGTGTTATTAGACTTACCATTTAGAAAGGAGTTCACTGGGAAATCTGAATATTTGTCCTTTTTCTGTGATTTCCAGGTTTTGTTGAGACCTCTGAAAGCGTTGTGCTCCTTCCAGCTGCAGCACGGAGCTCAAGTTCATCACAGCAAAGAGCATCTCCTGCGGACCGGCATGTACGACAAACCCATGCCCAAGAACAAGCGCAAGATCAAGAGGATGGAGAAGCTCATAACGGACCACAACATCTGCCCAAGATGACGAAGACACTGACGGACTGTCATCAGCATACAAACGTTCAAATAGCTGAACTTTACAGAACATTCTTCTGGAAGATAATTTATATTTTTGTATTTTTCTTCAGTTCTCACAGCAATGTAAATTAGATTTCTAATATCTGTTAGTAATAAAAATGAATTGTTTCAAAATGTCATAATGTAGAAAGTAGCTTCTTACGTTTGAAATGGGTTATTAGATTCATGGGTTTGTTTAGTAAAATCTACGAAGATAAAACTTAAATGTGTAGGAGTTATAAAATATTGTAGGAGAAACGATGTAAATAATGTCTAATGTAAAAGGAATAATGTGATGGGAAGATGGAAGGAGTACTGTGAGGAGCTAATGAACGAAGAGAATGAAAGAGAAGAGTAGAGGTCATAGAAAGTGAACTTGGAAGTGAGAGGGAAGCTCTGAAAAAAGGTTTTCTTTTTTTTATCTGCCCTATTTGTTTCACTACAAAGACCCTGTTCTGGATGTAGGTCATCAATGGAACTTGAGATGCCACTTGTTGTTATTTATTATTTTTTTCATTTTAGCCACGTTTTTTTATTTACTTTGAGTGCATACCCTCATTTCAGAATTTCATATAACGCTAAATATATATTTTTTTCATTCAACCTTTATTTAGTCAGGTAAATCTTTTGAACCTCAAGGGCTCATTTACGAAAGCGACCTGCTAAAACTAAAGAACAATGAACAGCAGTGGTAGAATTTCCTTAAACAATAAACAAACAAACAATAAACAATAGAAAACAAAAGAGAGAAAAAAAATATATATATGTGTAACTACTTGAGTAAACTCTTTCAAACTACAGCATTCAGTGAAGTTCAGCAAAACTCTTTTTTTTATTTATTATTAGCACTCTTAAATTTAAACATAATTAAGTGAATTAAACAGAAACGCATTAAAAACTTTAAAGTTCATGTTCGATTATTCAGGTTAAAAAGAAATCCAACAAAGTTACTTCAGATCCTCTGGACTTTTTTTGTGTGTTTAAACTATTTTAACCTCATTAAAACTGATGATTAGTCTCCTGGGGATGTTGTACATGATTTTGTAAGCTGCAGAGAAGTCGCCTTTGAAGTACTGCGCATGCGAGTTTTGAGTCGACCGGGGACGATCCGCCATTTTTGTCGGCAGCCCATTGTTCGCTCAGAAGCTAATAGCGGTGTCATAGCAGCTCACATTTCCAATCGTGTCACGGACAGCTGCCCACGACACTCGTGGACTTGCTCACCAGGTCGCGACTTGTTTTCGAGCAGCGCGTGAGGCAGAATGGACGACGAGCAGCCCAAAACCCTGTAAGCGTTTCTGCGTTCCAGTTAGCACAACAACTGTTAGCCGCGCTCAATAAAACACAAACATCTTTTCTGGGAAATATTTAACTTTTGTCCTCTCCATGTTTTGTATATACTGATAAACTACCTTCTTAATTGAAACCGAGAGCAATGTAATGATTTAAGTTTTGGTTAAATCAATTGAATAGCTGCCTGATCGATGCTAAAGCTAGCGAGCTAGCTGGTTCCGGAAAGATCTAGTTTTAGTCTGCAGAAGTCCAGCTGGTTTCATCTGTTTCTAAAAATATTAAAGATGTTTCTTCCGCGGAGAAGTGTTGCTGGCTGCGAGGTGGAAAATACTGAAGCAGAGAGTTTTATTTGACATTCTTTGTTAGTGGAGGCCTTACACTACAGAAGGCCCCAAGCTACTCCAGAAAGACCAGTTATCACTTACAATAATTTATAAAGTTAATATAATAATAATAATAAACTTTATTTGTATAGCACCTTCCACAATGCCTTGCATTGACCAAGGTGCTTAACAGGATAAAAAGAAAAATAAACGGGAACAATAGATCAATGAAAATAGAATAAGAAACCACAGCGATAAAAGAAGGCAATGGAAATAAAAAATGCTACATACTAAAATAACACAAGTAATAAAAGTTACACACAGAAAGCTTTTTTGAACAAGTGAAATAAAAATGCAATTGAAATAAAGATGCTACATACTAAAATACAAAATAATAAAAGTTACACACTGAAAGCTTTTTTGAACAAGTGGGTCTTCAGTTTGGTTTTGAACAGAGTCAGATCAGAGGTGGCACGCAGCTCAAGGGGGAGGCTGTTCCAGGCTTTTGGGCCGGCAACAGAAAATGACCGGTCTCCCCATTGTTTGTACCTCGAGCGAGGCACCTCCAGCAGGTGTTGACTGGCAGATCGTAAAGCTCTGCCGGGCTGATGGGCTTTCAAAAGTTCTGAGATGTAGAGAGGTGCAAGTCCATTCAGAGCTTTGAAAACAAACAGCAGCAGCTTGAACTGTATCCTGAACTGAACCGGGAGCCAGTGTAGAGAGGACAGGACAGGAGTGATGTGTTCATATTTTCGTGTGTTGGTCAAAAAGCGCGCGGCAGAGTTCTGTACAAGCTGTAAACGGGAGATGGAGGATTGATTAATGCCAACATACAAAGCATTACAATAGTCAAGTCTGGAGGTCACAAAGGCATGGATGGCCTTCTCCAGATCACCACGACTAAGAAATGACTTGACTTTGGAGAGCAGACGGAGTTGGAAAAAGCTGGTCTTGACAACAGAACTGATCTGTTTATCAAACTTTAAATTGGAGTCAAACTGCACTCCAAGATTTCTGACCACCGAGTTGAAGTGGGGGAGGGGAAAACCAACACTGGGACAGGGAAGGATGTTGCTGGTGTCATCAGGTGCACCAAACAAAATGCATTCAGTTTTATCTGTGTTTAGGTGGAGGAAGTTTTGAGAGAGCCAGTGCTTAATGTCATTTAAGCAGTTGACAAGAGTGTTTGAACTGAGTGAGGGGTTGGGAGTGACTGGCAGATAGATTTGTAAATCGTCTGCATACATGTGAAAAGACAGGTTATGACGTGTGATGATTGATCCTAATGGCAGCATGTAAAGAGAGAAGAGGACTGGCCCTAGAATAGATCCCTGTGGTACGCCGGAGGTCAGAGGGGTTGATGAAGAGGAGGACAGATCGCCTATCATGACAGAGAAAGTTCTCCCAGACAGGTAAGATTTGAACCACTCAAGCACAGCTCCCTGGAGGCCAACCTGCTGAGACAAGCGGTTGATTAGTACCTGATGGTCGACGGTGTCAAAAGCTGCTGAGAGGTCTAACATCACCAGCAGTGCAGGGTTTTTTGCATCCAGAGACAGAAGAATGTCATTCTGTACTTTGAGCAGTGCAGATTCAGTGCTGTGACGAGCTCGAAAACCTGACTGAAATTTTTCAAACAGGTTGTTGAGTTCTAGAAAAGATTGAAGTTGAATAAAAACAATCTTTTCTAGGACCTTTGATAGAAATGACAGATGGGAAACTGGCCTGAAATTAGAGAGAGCTGTAGGATCTAGGCCTGGTTTTTTTAGAAGAGGCCTGACCACAGCATGTTTGAAAGCAGATGGCACATAACCTGAAGTTAGACAGCTGTTGATAAATGACAAAACAGAAGGACCAATTACATCAAAGCATTGTTTGAACATTTTAGAGGGAATGATGTCCAGAGAACAGTTTGTTGGTTTCATCTGCTGAACCACCTTGGTGAGTTGAGGCAGTGAGACGAGATCAAACTGGTCAAAAACAGCAGTGGTTATTGTAGAGGTACATGACAGGATGGTGTTGGATGAACTGACAATATGAGGTGTGTCACTGTCATAATAATTCATGAAGTTAATAGGTGTATCACTGTCACAATAATTTATAAAGTTAATATGAGGTGTGTCACTGTCATATTAATTCATAAAGTTAATGTTCATAAAGTTAAAATTCATAAAGTTAATGTTCATAAAGTTAAAATTCATAAAGTTAATATGAGGTGTATCACTGTCACAATAATTTATAAAGTTAATATGAGGTGTGTCACTGTCATATTAATTCATAAAGTTAATATGAGATAAGAGAGATAAGAGAACTTTTATTAACATTGCACAAGTTTACCAGTACAGCGTAAATATGTACACACAGTCATCCTCAAGGCGGCGAGTGTGTGAAGCTGCTGCCACAGACCACATGAGACATTATGTCACATTATGTTCTTTCAGCGCGGCCTCTCCCATCCGTGTCGGGATGAAGGTCAAAGGTGTGAAAACAGGAAAGAAACCATGAGGGTCGCAGCATTGATATTAAAAAATATGTATCACATTTTGTCTTACACAAAGACACCATGTGTGACAGAAAAAACTATACCAAAGAAGCACATTTAAGACAATCACATGTTGCATTGAGGACGGAGCAGTGAGACGGTCCATGCGCTCCTTTTCAGATTAGCCAGAGTTCTGATGATGACGTGATCAGCCAGCCTTATCTGTCTCAGAAGGCACAGTACAGTTCTCCGGGGGGTTGCGATAGAAGCTTCATATTCTTCAGTTGCTCCACTCTGGAGATTTTTGCAGACAGCCTGTCCAGGCTGTCAGGGAGTCAGATTAGATTAGCATGTATTATCTTTAGGGCAGGCTCACAGTGTTCTTTCTGTGGCCTTGAGTCCCGGTGGCCGTTGGAATCCAATACACTCCAAATTATGGGAACCTTTCACCGACCCGAGCTATGAATCAGCCTCCAGATGTGCTGCACACGAGTCCCGACCTTACCGGTGGTCTGCAATCCTCTGTTGCATCCACTTTGCGGATCAGCTCATAAAGCAGTTGGTTCTTCGATGTCACAGCTCGGATCATACTCTCTGCTTTTCCGATAGAAGAGAACTCCACACAGCCAAAAAGCAGAGCACCTGCTATCATAAATCCAATTATGAATATATCCACATCCTCGACAGAAAGCACGTCCAGACATAACATCTTCCCCTCCTTCCAGGAATCCATGATATGCCCAGCTAGATGCGACTGCAAAGGACAATCCGGTTCCCCAGGACCGGAACGGTTCGTTGAAAAAAAATTATCAATAGAGTTAACAGCACACGAAACCAGATCCATCGAGAGTTTACGTTCGAGCGAGCGCTGAAAAAATAAAAACTGCAGACAAGACAAAAGTGGCAAAGCAGGGAGAGGAAAACTCAGGAGGGAAGGAAGAAAGCTGCTGCTCCGCCGAGAGCCGGAAGGAGAAAAAATAAAAAATAAAAAATAAAATATATGAGGTGTGTCACTGTCACAATAATTCATAAAGTTAATACTGTATAAGGTGTGTCACTGTCATAATAATTTATAAAGTGAATATGAGGTGTGTCATTGTCATATTAATTCATAAAGTTAATATGAGGTGTGTCACTGTCATATTAATTCATAAAGTTAATATGAGGTGTATCACACAATAATTTACAAAGTTAATATGAGGTGTTTCACTGTCACAATAATTTATAAAGTTAATATGAGGTGTGTCACTGTCACAATAATTCATAAAGTTAATATGAGTTGTGTCACTGTCACAATAATTCATAAAGTTAATATGAGGTGTGTCACTGTCATATTAATTCATAAAGTTAATATGAGGTGTGTCACTGTCATATTATTTCATAAAGTTAATATGAGGTGTATCACACAATAATTTATAAAGTTAATATGAGGTGTTTCACTGTCACAATAATTTATAAAGTTAATATGAGGTGTGTCACTGTCACAATAATTCATAAAGTTAATATGAGGTGTGTCACTGTCATAATAATTCATAAAGTTAATATGAGGTGTGTCACTGTCACAATAATTCATAAAGTTAATATGAGGTGTGTCACTGTCACAATAATTCATAAAGTTAATATGAGGTGTGTCACTGTCATAATAATTCATAAAGTTAATATGAGGTGTGTCACTGTCATAATAATTCATAAAGTTAATATGAGGTGTGTCACTGTCATATTAATTCATAAAGTTAATATGAGGTGTATCACACAATAATTTATAAAGTTAATATGAGGTGTGTCACTGTCACAATAATTCATAAAGTTAATATGAGTTGTGTCACTGTCACAATAATTCATAAAGTTAATATGAGGTGTGTCACTGTCATATTAATTCATAAAGTTAATATGAGGTGTGTCACTGTCATATTATTTCATAAAGTTAATATGAGGTGTATCACACAATAATTTATAAAGTTAATATGAGGTGTTTCACTGTCACAATAATTTATAAAGTTAATATGAGGTGTGTCACTGTCACAATAATTCATAAAGTTAATATGAGGTGTGTCACTGTCATAATAATTCATAAAGTTAATATGAGGTGTGTCACTGTCACAATAATTCATAAAGTTAATATGAGGTGTGTCACTGTCACAATAATTCATAAAGTTAATATGAGGTGTGTCACTGTCATAATAATTCATAAAGTTAATATGAGGTGTGTCACTGTCACAATAATTCATAAAGTTAATATGAGGTGTGTCACTGTCATAATAATTCATAAAGTTAATATGAGGTGTGTCACTGTCATATTAATTCATAAAGTTAATATGAGGTGTATCACACAATAATTTATAAAGTTAATATGAGGTGTGTCATTTTCATAATAATTCGTAAAGTTAATATGAGGTGTGTCACTGTCATAATAATTTATAAAGTTAATATGAGGTGTGTCACTGTCATAATAATTCATAAAGTTAATAGGTGTGTCACTGTCATAATAATTCATAAAGTTAATATGAGGTGTATCACTGTCACAATAATTTATAAAGTTAATATGAGGTGTGTCACTGTCATAATAATTTATAAAGTTAATATGAGGTGTATCACTGTCATATTAATTCATAAAGTTAATATGAGGTGTGTCACTGTCATATTAATTCATAAAGTTAATATGAGGTGTGTCACTGTCACAATAATTTATAAAGTTAATATGAGGTGTATCACTGTCACAATAATTCATAAAGTTAATATGAGGTGTGTCACTGTCACAATAATTTATAAAGTTAATATGAGGTGTATCACTGTCACAATAATTTATAAAGTTAATATGAGGTGTATCACTGTCACAATAATTTATAAAGTTAATATGAGGTGTATCACTGTCACAATAATTTATAAAGTTAATATGAGGTGTATCACTGTCACAATAATTCATAAAGTTAATATGAGGTGTGTCACTGTCACAATAATTTATAAAGTTAATATGAGGTGTATCACTGTCACAATAATTTATAAAGTTAATATGAGGTGTATCACTGTCACAATAATTTATAAAGTTAATATGAGGTGTATCACTGTCACAATAATTCATAAAGTTAATATGAGGTGTGTCACTGTCACAATAATTTATAAAGTTAATATGAGGTGTATCACTGTCACAATAATTTATAAAGTTAATATGAGGTGTATCACTGTCACAATAATTTATAAAGTTAATATGAGGTGTATCACTGTCACAATAATTCATAAAGTTAATATGAGGTGTGTCACTGTCACAATAATTTATAAAGTTAATATGAGGTGTATCACTGTCACAATAATTTATAAAGTTAATATGAGGTGTATCACTGTCACAATAATTTATAAAGTTAATATGAGGTGTATCACTGTCACAATAATTTATAAAGTTAATATGAGGTGTATCACTGTCACAATAATTTATAAAGTTAATATGAGGTGTGTCACTGTCACAATAATTTATAAAGTTAATATGAGGTGTATCACTGTCACAATAATTTATAAAGTTAATATGAGGTGTATCACTGTCACAATAATTTATAAAGTTAATATGAGGTGTATCACTGTCACAATAATTTATAAAGTTAATATGAGGTGTGTCACTGTCACAATAATTTATAAAGTTAATATGAGGTGTATCACTGTCACAATAATTTATAAAGTTAATATGAGGTGTATCACTGTCACAATAATTTATAAAGTTAATATGAGGTGTATCACTGTCACAATAATTTATAAAGTTAATATGAGGTGTATCACTGTCACAATAATTCATAAAGTTAATATGAGGTGTGTCACTGTCACAATAATTTATAAAGTTAATATGAGGTGTATCACTGTCACAATAATTTATAAAGTTAATATGAGGTGTATCACTGTCACAATAATTTATAAAGTTAATATGAGGTGTTTCACTGTCACAATAATTTATAAAGTTAATATGAGGTGTATCACTGTCACAATAATTCATAAAGTTAATATGAGGTGTGTCACTGTCACAATAATTTATAAAGTTAATATGAGGTGTGTCACTGTCATATTAATTCATAAAGTTAATATGAGGTGTATCACTGTCACAATAATTTATAAAGTTAATATGAGGTGTGTCACTGTCACACTAATTTATAAAGTTAATATGAGGTGTGTCACTGTCATATTAATTCATAAAGTTAATATGAGGTGTATCACTGTCACAATAATTTATAAAGTTAATATGAGGTGTATCACTGTCACAATAATTTATAAAGTTAATATGAGGTGTATCACTGTCACAATAATTTATAAAGTTAATATGAGGTGTTTCACTGTCACAATAATTTATAAAGTTAATATGAGGTGTGTCACTGTCATATTAATTCATAAAGTTAATATGAGGTGTATCACTGTCACAATAATTTATAAAGTTAATATGAGGTGTGTCACTGTCACAATAATTTATAAAGTTAATATGAGGTGTATCACTGTCACAATAATTTATAAAGTTAATATGAGGTGTATCACTGTCACAATAATTTATAAAGTTAATATGAGGTGTATCACTGTCACAATAATTCATAAAGTTAATATGAGGTGTGTCACTGTCACAATAATTTATAAAGTTAATATGAGGTGTGTGACTGTCACAATAATTTATAAAGTTAATATGAGGTGTTTCACTGTCACAATAATTTATAAAGTTAATATGAGGTGTATCACTGTCACAATAATTTATAAAGTTAATATGAGGTGTATCACTGTCACAATAATTTATAAAGTTAATATGAGGTGTATCACTGTCACAATAATTTATAAAGTTAATATGAGGTGTTCACTGTCACAATAATTTATAAAGTTAATATGAGGTGTGTCACTGTCACAATAATTTATAAAGTTAATATGAGGTGTATCACTGTCACAATAATTTATAAAGTTAATATGAGGTGTGTCACTGTCACAATAATTTATAAAGTTAATATGAGGTGTATCACTGTCACAATAATTTATAAAGTTAATATGAGGTGTATCACTGTCACAATAATTTATAAAGTTAATATGAGGTGTGTCACTGTCACAATAATTTATAAAGTTAATATGAGGTGTGTCACTGTCACAATAATTCATAAAGTTAATATGAGGTGTGTCACTGTCACAATAATTTATAAAGTTAATATGAGGTGTATCACTGTCACAATAATTTATAAAGTTAATATGAGGTGTGTCACTGTCACAAAATTCAAAAAGTTAATATGAGGTGTGTCACTGTCATAATTGTAATAATATAGAAGGGGGTCAGTTTTACTGCCTTACCTATACACTAGATGTAAAAATTAGCAGGTTTTGACCCGACACAAATTATAAATAATTCACGGGTTCTCACTTTTTCAGATTAACTTGTAAATCTGTGACTAGCTGATGAGATGTAAAAGACATGAAACATTAATTTATGTTAAAACAGCAGAGCTGTATCATTTAAGTAACAAATCATTAAATTACATCACAACATATGCACATGGCTTGATCGAAGAATTTCCTATAAATTTACTTCAGCAGATGAAATCACGCGGCCGTAACTTCTAGGTACAACAGAACAAAGTTATGGGTCTTAGGCTACGTTCACACTTTAGGCAAATCCGACCCAAATCCGATTTTTTTTGCCCCATCTGACCCAAATCCGATTTTTTTGCCCCATCTGACCCAAATCTGATTTTTTTGCCCCATCTGACCCATATCCGATTTTTTTATGACAGTCTGAACGCAACAAATCCAATGTTTTCAAATCCGACCCAGGCCGTTTCAGTATGTGGTTTTAAATCGGATATATACAGGTAGTCCCCGATTTACGAGCGAGTTCCGTTACAACGAGGCGCTCGTAAACCGGAAATCTCGTAATTTGGAACGGCCGCCACGTGTCTCGTAAGTCCGGAATTTCGCTCGTAAATTGGAACGGTTTTGCTAGCGCGACTACGAACACTCGTTTTTCATCGAAAAACTGCTTATGAGTGCATAAAAATGATCGGAAACGTGTGTCCACATGTTTAGCTAACGAACTGTGGTGAAAAAACACAGAAAAACTCAGTATTTTTTGCGTTTTTTCAAAAAAATTTGCCAGCTCGTAAGTCCGGAACCTCGTAGATCAGAGCGCTCGTAAATCGGGGACTACCTGTATCTGATGTTTTCAAAGCGACTGCAGTGTGAATGCTCATGTGACTGACATCTGACTTTTGCAGAACTGTGCGGCTCATTTAATTGAGCCCGCGCGTGTTTGTACAGACAGAGGGGACACGCAGCTCAGAGCGGGGTGGGGGCGAGGGGGGGGACGAGCTCTCTGTACTTGCACTGTGACAGACGCACACACCACTCGCTCGCTTTCTTCTCAGTTTTTGCCTTTAATCATTTGGATGTTTAGCTTTCCCCGATTGGAGAACAACTTCAAAATTACGAACACACACTGAAAACTGTTGCGCACGTCCATGTTTACTTCCTCAAACACAGGGTGCTGTGTCAGCGTCAGGACAAAAACAAGCGACCAGCCCCATGAAAACAAGCCCAAACAAGCAACTCGCAGCCTGCGTGTCACGTCACGCAGGCTGAGACATGAGCCGCAGCGCGGATCCAAAAGAGGCATGGAGCAGAAACAGCTGCAGCTCATTTTTTATTTTTCCTCACAACTACAGCTGCACTGATCAGCGTGCTATGTTTTCTTCTGCGCATGCGGGTCGCTTCTGCAACGTAGAGCGTTCACACTGGAGTCATGCAGGTCTGATGCAGGTCGCATTTAAAATGTAGTGTGAACGTTCACACCAAAAGATCGGATAAAAAAAAAATCGGAATTGAGCATTAAGAACTGCAGTGTGAACGTAACCTTAGTATAACTTATCTCTGCAGGCACTTTAGCTTAAGTTTGTTACTGGTTAGAATAAAAAGAAAGTTTAGGAGGAAGAATGGAAGGTAAGATGGAGGGAGTGAGGAGAGATAATATCTTGACGTGAGTTTAACCAGGAAACATGAGAGTTCCTCGGCGGTTTCCGCTCGACTTCGGTCCCGACGTTTTACCTGTGTGAAGATTCTTGGTCTCTGCCCCGGTAAACTAGTCCCAGCCTTACGTGCACGAACCGTCCGTTCTGCTACGGTTTACAGGCGACCAGCGTCCATCTTACAGCGGCTCGCTCAAGTCTGCTTCCACCTCACCGGGGTAACAGCCTCAGTTCTGGTTTGGTTTTTCAAGATAAAGGATTCCTTGAAGGAATTTCATTAAAGCAGAGCTTTTTACAGCTCAAAGTGAATTTATAACTTTATAACCAGAAAATACTGTATGTAAGTTTAGGGACAGGACTAGATAAGCCATTGCTTCTTCCTGTTCCCTTTTTGAACATTTTTGTTTTGTTTCCAGAATATTTTGGTGGAAATATTTACCGTATTTTCTGGTGTATAGGTCGCACCGGTGTATAGGTCGCATTGTCCAATTATCACCAATAGATTGGAAAAATCCCTAGATAGGTCGCACCTACGTTTAGCTCTGCTGCAAATGTCTGCCACAGGAGCGCACAGCAAGGCTTTTAAGAAGATTAACACTTAAAAACAATTATTTGTTTGATAAAAATTATAGCAAATATGTGTCTGAGCTGAACTTTTCCTTAATAAATGAACGTAATTGTGAAATGAGCTGGATTTAAAAATGTGTTTCGCCGAAAGTGATAAGTCATATATAGGTCGCACCGGTGTATAGGTCGCAGGCCTTGAAAAACATAAAAAGGTGCGACCTATACACCGGAAAATACGGTATATTTTTATTTGTTTATGGTTTTCTTTAAAAAAAAATTACCGTTCAAAATGAAATAAATAAATCAAAAACCTGTTTTAAACAAAAAACAAATGAGTACACACAACAATAAACATTCATATGAAATCATATAAAATGAAAAGTATATAAAAGATGTGATATAAAACAAAACAAAAACATGCTACATTATGAAACAGTGTAAGATACTAAAACAGGAACTTGTCAAAGCCATCTTTATCATTTATTCTTGTACCTTCTTTTTCATTCAGATTATAGAAGTCAAAAACTCATTCCCATATTTTATTATCATTCTAATGTTTGTGTTAAATCTGACAAGCATGAAATCAAATGACGAGCTTCTCCTCCAGTTAACTGTATATTTTCCTTGTGTTCAGGTATGTGGGGAATCTATCCCGAGACGTGACGGAGGCCCTTGTCTTGGAGCTGTTTAGCCAGATTGGACCATGTAAAAGCTGTAAAATGATCGTAGATGTGAGTTCTGATTTTACTGTAGTTTAACAAAACAACGCTTTGTCCTCTGGGTGTTGTAGTTTAATGATGGTACAGCTAAAGCCACCACATCTGTCTTTTTCTCATCTGCAGACAGCAGGTCATGATCCGTACTGCTTTGTGGAGTTTTATGACTACAGACATGCCGCTGCCACTATTGCAGCCATGAATGGTCGTAAAATCCTGGGTAAGGTAAGTTATCCTACCGCCTGGCTGAGTCCTCATGGGCTGAGTTACAACTGTAGTGAAACTTGTTCAACTTTGTTTTCCTGCACCACTTCCTGTGTTTATTCCTCTGTGCTCGCAATACAAACCGCATTCCAAAAAAGTTGGGACACGAAACAAATTGTGAATAAAAACTGAATGCAATGATGTGGCAATGGCAAATGTCAATATTTTATTTGTAATAGAACATAGATGACATACCGTATTTTCCGGATTATTGGTTGCACCGGAATATAGGTCGCAGTGTCCAATTATTACCAAAAAATTGGAAAAATCCATAAATAGGTCGCACCGGAATATAGGTCGCACCTATGTCACCGCCGACGTAACGCGTCATCCACTGCTGACGCGCCGCGTGACCGCTGAGTGAACCCGGCAATATGGACCGAGTGTTTAGCTCTGCTGCTAATGTCTGCCAGAAGCTAACACGAGACAGTCCACCTCTCAGAACACCGAATAAAAAATCGAATTTTAAGTCAAATATTTTCTATAGACCATCGTTGCGTACATTGGCTTTGGGGCTTCACTGCCCTCCATTCAGGACTTGTATCATGCAAGAACCAGGAAACGGGCTGGAAAAATCATCACAGACTCCACACACCCGGGTCACAACATGTTCCAACTTCTCCCGTCTGGCAGACGCTACAGATCTCTGTCCACTAAGACTGCCAGACACAAAACAGTTTCTTCCCCCAGGCCATCACCATCATCAACAGCTGATCATCAGACATCCATCAGCGTGACCCCCAACCCATTCACAACCCCCATGTGATGTGAATCCTTCTGTATTTTGTGTATTATTTGTACGTTTTTTATGTAAAGTATCTGTATAGTTTTTAGCATTTTTAGAGAGACACTTTCT
>JBBPBX010040613.1:11515-29282 GCA_038048925.1 Garcialebias charrua
GGCTCCGCCCCGCTCCGGTCCGCAGGTCGCAGCTGAGCGAGTCCAAAGCCCACTGCCTCCGCTCCGCTCAGGTCCACCTGGATGCGCCGCTCCGAGACACGTGCGAGATCGCGCGATAAATCAAGTGAAGTCAGAACAAAACAATTCATTCGGTGGAAGAAGGAGAACAACTGTAGAGAGACTGCTGCCTTGATCTTCTCTCGTAAATAAGCTACATGGTTTGAGCAACAGGAAGTGATGTTTACATTTCAGAATAAAATACGTTTTTATTTATTTATTTCTTGTATTGCGTTTGTAGGCGTAGTCATAGTCATAAATATAATAGTTTAGTCATAGAATAGTCATAAATGATAGTTTGACAGCATTTTTGTACAAATAAATCCGTATAGAGCTAGGATTAGTCCGCCCGTGGTGATTTTATTTTGTAAATACGGAAGTTGTGCTCGTTCCTTTTCCTGTTGGTGCGACGTAATCTTCAAAAGTTGACTCCGGCACAGCTCCGTCATCCGGCAGAAATAGAAAAATTTCTAATTTTGACGGACTGCCGTCCGCTCTCCGCAGCTCACCGCCGCCGTGCGGAGCCAGTGTACTTTATCTCATTGATTATAATGGGTGCGTATTTGCTGCGGAGGTCGGACCGGAGCGGGGCGGAGCTGCAACGCGTGTGGTGTATTTTTGGGGTTAGCTTCGGATTCGGGTGGTCTAATGCTAAAAGGAGCAGCAAACTGCGGCGCGCTCAGACGGGTTTCGGTAAGTTATCTTAAGCTAACACTAACAGTAAGTCAAATGAGTAATAAAAAAAGAGCTAATTTTAAAACAACAACACATTACAGATACTGGCTGTTACAGAGGGCGTGAACAGATCGTTGAAGGGCGTGGACTTCAAGAAACCGGTCGTTCAAAACGAAAGTTAAAAATGGCAGAATTAAAAAGGGTATAATTGATTATCTAATAATTATTTTGTGCATTAAATTGAAGGAATAGGGTCTGGATATCCCACAGAAATACCATAAAAATTTAAAAAATACATCTGAGGTCCCCTTTAAAATGTTTATACAGGTAGTCCCCGACTTACGAGCGCTCTTACATACGAGGTCCCGGACTTACGAGCTGGCGAAAGAGAAGTAAATTTGTAAAAAATACAGCAATTTTTTGTGTTTTTAGATGAAAGTGTGTTAGCTAACCATTTGGAAACACGTTTCCGACCATGTTTATGAACTAATATGAACGTTTTTGATGAAAAACGAGTGTTCGTAGTAGCGCTAGCATAAATGTTCCAACTTACGAGCGAAAATCCGGACTTACGAGAACACGTGCTTCGTGTTCCAACTTACGAATTTTCGTGTTATGAGCAACTCGCAGGAACGGAACTCGCTCGTAAGTCGGGGACTACCTGTATAAGAGCCAGAAAGTACTGAGTACTAGATTCCGGTAGTTAAAATCTCTCCATCTCTCTTCCAAATGTGGATCAAAACTCATCAGGACTTCTGTAAACTGAACATATTTTTCCATCTTTACCTTGTTTAAAGGATCAGTATGTAAGTTATTTTTTAAACATATTTCTTCACTCTGCCACTATTTTATGATAGATAGATGTTTGACAGGTAATCTCTGAAAAAAACTATAGTCCTCTGGCGTCTCCCGGTGGTAATAAAAGCATTTATAAAAACCAAAGCGCCCCGCGGTTAACCAGCCAATAAAAACAGAGTTTATAACCAGCCAATAAAAACAGAGCTTCTAACTTCTCACGCTCCTAACCCAGCCCCCCCCCCAACCCACGCCCCCGCCTGCGAGCCCGCAGCGGCTGCGCAGGTTCTCGTTGAAATAATTGCAAAGCGATGCAGGACTGTTTTATATGTGACACAAATGTATTAAATTCCCCTTCTTCATCCCTTATCTGGACTATTCTTTTGTTTTTTTTGCCAAAAGTCAAGTGATCGCTCACTCCTCTCCTCTCCTCTCCCTCTGCTGAGTGCATTGAATGAGGAAATGGCTGAGGTTGTCACGAGCGAATTAAAGTCAGGTTTTACGTGGCTGCTCCAGTCCCTGCAGATTTTCTGGTGTTCTGGAGTGCTGGACCAGCGCTCCATGGTTTTATTTTATTTTTTTAGAATGTTTTATTAACATATAAACACAGAATATGCAGCGGCTCCGACAGGAGCTGACTGATCTCAAGTTCAGCAGACCACGGGGAAGCAGCCATATATGGCTCTGAGGGGGAGGGAGCAGAAGGCTTTCCCTGTTCAAAATTTTTCCAAGTGTTTTGGTCATACAGAAATCGCAGACAGTAGCTTTAATCTGAATTTCTTTCATGCCAAGAAAGAGCACCACAGTCTGTGGTGCATCTGTGGTCCACAGATGCCATCTTTGCTTTGAGGATGCTGATAGAGAAGTACAGAGAGGGTCAGAAAGAACTCTATTGTGTCTTTGTGGATTTAGAAAAAACTTATGACAGGGTGCCAAGAGAGGAGGTGTGGTATTGCATGAGGAAATCTGGAGTGGCAGAAAAGTATGTTAGACTGGTACAGGACATGTATGAGGACAGCAGGACAGTGGTGAGATGTGCTGTAGGAGTGACAGATAGCTTCAAGGTGGAGGTGGGAGTGCATCAAGGATCGGCTCTGAGCCCCTTCTTGTTTGCTCTGGTGATGGACCGACTAACAGATGAGGTCAGGCAGGAATCCCCATGGACTATGATGTTTGCAGATGACATTGTGATCTGTGGTGAGAACAGGGAACAGGTGGAAGAGAACTTGGAGAGGTGGAGGTATGCACTTGAAAGAAGAGGAATGAAAGTCAGCCGTAGTAAGACAGAGTACATGTGTGTGAGTGAGAGGGATGCTGGTGGAACAGTGAGGCTACAATGATCAGAGGTCGCAAAGGTGCAGGACTTCAAGTACTTGGGTTCCACTATCCAGGAAGATGGGGAGTGCGGTAGAGAGTTGATAAAGAGAGTCCAGGCAGGATGGAGTGGATGGAGAAAAGTTTCAGGAGTGATTTGTGACAAAAAGGTGTCAGCAAAGGTCAAAGGAAAAGTTTACAAGACAGTGGCGAGACCAGCTATGTTGTATGATCTGGAGACAGTGTCATTGACAAAAAGACAAGAGACAAAACTGGAAGTGGCAGAAATGAAGATGTTGAGGTTCTCCTTAAGTGACAAGGATGGATAAGATTAGGGATTAGATCATCATAGGTACAGCACATGTTGAACAACTGGGAGATAAAGTTAGGGAGGCCAGACTGAGATGGTTTGGACATGTCCAGAGGAGGGACAGTGGGTGTATTGGTAGAAGAATGTTAGAAATGCAGCTGCCAGGAAAAAGACAAAGAGAAGATATATGGATGCAGCTAGAGAGGACATGAAGGTAGATGGAGTGAGGACAGAGGATTCATTCATTCATTCATTCAACCTTTATTTATACAGGCTAGCCTTGTTGAGCCACGGTGACTCATTTTTACAAGAGGGACCTGTCTCACTCACACCCAGGGTCAATTTAGAGTTACCAATCAACCTAACATGCATGAATGAATAGGACAGAGTGAGGTGGAGGAGGATGACTCACTGGGGAGACCGCTGAGGAGGGAAAAGCAGAAAGAATAACGCCAAAATTACACCACACGCGTTCCGGCTCCGCCCCGCTCCGGTCCGACCTCCGCAGCAAATACGCACCCTTTATAATCAATGACAGAATTTACATTGGCTCCGCACGGCGGCAGCGAGCTGCGGAGAGCGGACGGCAGTCCGTCAAAATTAGAAATTTTTCTATTTCTGCCGGACGCCGGAGCTGTGCCGGAGTCAACTTTTGAAGATTACGTCGCACCAACAGGAAAAGGAACGAGCACAACTTCCGTATTTACAAAATAAAATCACCACGGGCGGACTTAATCCTAGCTCTATACGGATTTATTTGTACAAAAATGCTTTCAAACTATCATTTATGACTACGCCTACAAACGCAATACAAGAAATAAATAAATAAATAAAGTATTTTATTCTGAAATGTAATACATCACTTCCTGTTGCTCAAACCATGTCCTGTCGCTCATTTACGAGAGAAGATCAAGGCAGCAGTCTCTACTGTTGTTCTCCTTCTTCCACCGAATGAATTGTTTTGTTCTGACTTACTTATTTATCACTTGATTTATCGCGCGATCCCGCAAATCCCGCGCATGCGTCTAGGAGCGGCGCATGCAGGCGGACCTGAGCTGAGCGGAGGTAGTGGAAATTGGAGTTTGAGACGCTCAGCTGCGACCTGCGGAGCGGAGCGGACCGTATGTAGTGTAATTTTGGGGTAACCCCCAATTTACACTACATGCGTTCCGGCTCCGGTCCGCTCCGGTCCGACCTCCGCAGCAAATACGCACCCATTATAATCAATGAGAGCGTTTACACTGGCTCCGCACGGCGGCGGCGAGAGGCGGCGAGCGGACGGCAGTCCGTCAAAATTAGAACAGATCCTATTTCTGCCGGACGCTGGAGCTGTGCCGGAGTCAACTTTTAAAGATTACGTCGCACCAACAGGAAAAGGAACGAGCACAACTTCCGTATTTACAAAATAAAATCACCACTAATCCTAGCTCTATACGGATTTATTTGTACAAAAATGCTGTCAAACTGTCAAACTATCATTTATGACTACAACCAAACAGCGAGGCAGTCTCTACTGTTGTTCTCCTTCTTCCACCGAATGAATTGTTTTGTTCTGACTTCATTATTTATCACTTGATTTATCGCGCAATCTCGCAATTCCCGCGCATGCGTCTCGGAGCGGCGCATCCAGGCGGACCGGAGCGGAGGTAGTGTAAACTGAACTTCAAACGCTCAGCTGCAACCTGCGGAGCGAAGCGGACCGGAGCCAGAACGCATGTAGTGTAAATTTGGTGTAAGACGTCATTAAATTTGTACGCATCCTTCATGATCGTCTATTGTTATCGTCGTTGCCCACTGTTGTCATCACTCTTTGTTAAAATTCAGGTCTCTCTTGTAAATGAGTCCCTGAGGCTCAATGGGATTAACCTGTATAAATAAAGGTTGAATGAAAAAACAATAATCTGACAGCTTTACAATAAAGTCCAAGAAAAACTAAAACCACACAAGAATATGTAGAAACCTGGTTTAAATTCTACAAAAATTGGCTTGATGAGTTCAAAGTGAAATGAAACACTGTAATCAGTAAGAAAGTGCCCAAGCCTTCAATTCAACTATGAGTATTTCTGAAGAGAGTAAAATCTGAGAATTAAAAGTAATTTGTTGATACTTTGTTAATGTGCAAAATGAGGAGAGTTGGACTGGTGAATCAGGAGCTTCAGTTTAACTGATGTTTAATGCAAATAAAAAGTAAAAAGGCTGTTTAAACTCAAGATTCTTCATTAATCCAGATTACAGGAGATCAGATGGATGGCAGCTGCTCCTCTAGAATTATTCAAGTTGTTTAATTTTTTAATTTCTTCAAATTCTGATTGTATTGATTAAAACAGTTAAAACTGTGAAAGTGGATGCTCCAAGAATTCAGTAAAATGTTGACAAGCTCAGCTGTGAAAACAGACAAAGACGGTGGAGCACAAAGCAGCAGAGCACGTGAAACTCAGAGCATGGTAAAGGCGCTTCGTACTGATGGACAGGATGATTATTGGTATGAAATGTCAACCTGTCAGTGTGGTGGTGAGAAAAATGTTTAATTATGGCTCAGATTATTCCTCAAATGTCAGTTAGAAAGAAAAAAACAAGGCAAGAAAAGGTAAAATAAAACGAGCTTTAAATGATCCCGTCTCTTCAAATTAAATGCAACAATCATCGTCTTGCATGTCAAACTTTTAAACAAAGCCCTTAAGTGATCTAAGGAGTATGGGTTGAGGATGACTCTCATCTACTACCACACCAGACTTTATTTCCATATCTGTAAGACTACACAAGCTAAAGCCTTTTTGGTGTTAGTCAGTGTCAACTAGCTGTGGTCAAGTTGATGAATGGCAATGTTAAATAAAGGTTTGATAAAAGGAAATGATTGTANTAGGGATTAGATCATCATAGGTACAGCACATGTTGAACAACTGGGAGATAAAGTTAGGGAGGCCAGACTGTGATGGTTTGGACATGTCCAGAGGAGGGACAGTGGGTGTATTGGTAGAAGAATGTTAGAAATGCAGCTGCCAGGAAAAAGACAAAGAGAAGATATATGGATGCAGCTAGAGAGGACATGAAGGTAGATGGAGTGAGGACAGAGGATTCATTCATTCATTCATTCAACCTTTATTTATACAGGCTAGCCTTGTTGAGCCACGGTGACTCATTTTTACAAGAGGGACCTGTCTCACTCACACCCAGGGTCAATTTAGAGTTACCAATCAACCTAACATGCATGAATGAATAGGACAGAGTGAGGTGGAGGAGGATGACTCACTGGGGAGACCGCTGAGGAGGGAAAAGCAGAAAGAATAACGCCAAAATTACACCACACGCGTTCCGGCTCCGCCCCGCTCCGGTCCGACCTCCGCAGCAAATACGCACCCTTTATAATCAATGACAGAATTTACATTGGCTCCGCACGGCGGCAGCGAGCTGCGGAGAGCGGACGGCAGTCCGTCAAAATTAGAAAATTTTCTATTTCTGCCGGACGCCGGAGCTGTGCCGGAGTCAACTTTTGAAGATTACGTCGCACCAACAGGAAAAGGAACGAGCACAACTTCCGTATTTACAAAATAAAATCACCACGGGCGGACTTAATCCTAGCTCTATACGGATTTATTTGTACAAAAATGCTTTCAAACTATCATTTATGACTACGCCTACAAACGCAATACAAGAAATAAATAAATAAATAAAGTATTTTATTCTGAAATGTAATACATCACTTCCTGTTGCTCAAACCATGTCCTGTCGCTCATTTACGAGAGAAGATCAAGGCAGCAGTCTCTACTGTTGTTCTCCTTCTTCCACCGAATGAATTGTTTTGTTCTGACTTACTTATTTATCACTTGATTTATCGCGCGATCCCGCAAATCCCGCGCATGCGTCTAGGAGCGGCGCATGCAGGCGGACCTGAGCTGAGCGGAGGTAGTGGAAATTGGAGTTTGAGACGCTCAGCTGCGACCTGCGGAGCGGAGCGGACCGTATGTAGTGTAATTTTGGGGTAACCCCCAATTTACACTACATGCGTTCCGGCTCCGGTCCGCTCCGGTCCGACCTCCGCAGCAAATACGCACCCATTATAATCAATGAGAGCGTTTACACTGGCTCCGCACGGCGGCGGCGAGAGGCGGCGAGCGGACGGCAGTCCGTCAAAATTAGAACAGATCCTATTTCTGCCGGACGCTGGAGCTGTGCCGGAGTCAACTTTTAAAGATTACGTCGCACCAACAGGAAAAGGAACGAGCACAACTTCCGTATTTACAAAATAAAATCACCACTAATCCTAGCTCTATACGGATTTATTTGTACAAAAATGCTGTCAAACTGTCAAACTATCATTTATGACTACAACCAAACAGCGAGGCAGTCTCTACTGTTGTTCTCCTTCTTCCACCGAATGAATTGTTTTGTTCTGACTTCATTATTTATCACTTGATTTATCGCGCAATCTCGCAATTCCCGCGCATGCGTCTCGGAGCGGCGCATCCAGGCGGACCGGAGCGGAGGTAGTGTAAACTGAACTTCAAACGCTCAGCTGCAACCTGCGGAGCGAAGCGGACCGGAGCCAGAACGCATGTAGTGTAAATTTGGTGTAAGACGTCATTAAATTTGTACGCATCCTTCATGATCGTCTATTGTTATCGTCGTTGCCCACTGTTGTCATCACTCTTTGTTAAAATTCAGGTCTCTCTTGTAAATGAGTCCCTGAGGCTCAATGGGATTAACCTGTATAAATAAAGGTTGAATGAAAAAACAATAATCTGACAGCTTTACAATAAAGTCCAAGAAAAACTAAAACCACACAAGAATATGTAGAAACCTGGTTTAAATTCTACAAAAATTGGCTTGATGAGTTCAAAGTGAAATGAAACACTGTAATCAGTAAGAAAGTGCCCAAGCCTTCAATTCAACTATGAGTATTTCTGAAGAGAGTAAAATCTGAGAATTAAAAGTAATTTGTTGATACTTTGTTAATGTGCAAAATGAGGAGAGTTGGACTGGTGAATCAGGAGCTTCAGTTTAACTGATGTTTAATGCAAATAAAAAGTAAAAAGGCTGTTTAAACTCAAGATTCTTCATTAATCCAGATTACAGGAGATCAGATGGATGGCAGCTGCTCCTCTAGAATTATTCAAGTTGTTTAATTTTTTAATTTCTTCAAATTCTGATTGTATTGATTAAAACAGTTAAAACTGTGAAAGTGGATGCTCCAAGAATTCAGTAAAATGTTGACAAGCTCAGCTGTGAAAACAGACAAAGACGGTGGAGCACAAAGCAGCAGAGCACGTGAAACTCAGAGCATGGTAAAGGCGCTTCGTACTGATGGACAGGATGATTATTGGTATGAAATGTCAACCTGTCAGTGTGGTGGTGAGAAAAATGTTTAATTATGGCTCAGATTATTCCTCAAATGTCAGTTAGAAAGAAAAAAACAAGGCAAGAAAAGGTAAAATAAAACGAGCTTTAAATGATCCCGTCTCTTCAAATTAAATGCAACAATCATCGTCTTGCATGTCAAACTTTTAAACAAAGCCCTTAAGTGATCTAAGGAGTATGGGTTGAGGATGACTCTCATCTACTACCACACCAGACTTTATTTCCATATCTGTAAGACTACACAAGCTAAAGCCTTTTTGGTGTTAGTCAGTGTCAACTAGCTGTGGTCAAGTTGATGAATGGCAATGTTAAATAAAGGTTTGATAAAAGGAAATGATTGTAATATTTTAACTTTTGATTAATTTATTAGGTTTAATGATCTTTTTTCCACTTTCAAGCAGAAAATTGGTCCCACTTTAGTAAAAGTGGTAAAAAAAAGAACAGTCTGAGCAGCATAAACATGTCAGAGTACTTAAAAACCCAATGCAGAGCGGGTAAGACACAATATCAGAGCAGTTAAGGTATAAGAGTTCAAAGCTAAATACTCAACATCAAAGTAGTAAAAAAAAAGCTACTACAAAGCAGAAAAAGCATACCATCGAAGCATTCAAAGTAGTAAAAACAAAATGTCAAAGCAGTCAGTCATAAAAAGAAAATGTCAAAGCAGTCAGTCGTAAAAACACAATGTAAAAGCAGTCAAAGTAGTAAAAACAAGTCAAAGCAGTCAATGTCATTAATAAAACAATGAAAAAGCATTCAAAGAAGTAAAAATACAATGTCAAAGCAGTCAAAGTAGTAAAAACACGTCAAAGCAGTCAAAGTAGTAAAAACAAAACATCAAAGCATTCAAAGTAGTAAAAACACAATATAAAAGTATTCAAAGTCGTAAAAACATAATGTCAAAGCAGTCAAAGTAGTAAAAACAAAATGTCAAAATAGTAAAAACGCGTAAAAGCAGTCAAAGTAGTAAAAACACGTCAAAGCAGTCAAAGTAGTAAAAAAAGTAAAAGCATTCAAAGTAGTAAAACAAAATTTCAAAGCAGTCAAAGTAGTAAAAACAAAATTTCAAAGCAGTCAAAGTAGTAAAAACAAAATGTCAGCAGTCAAAGTCGTAGAAATAAAACGTCAAAGCAGTCAAAGTCATAAAACCCCTACCACGCGGCCCCTTAGTGGGGTGGGCCTTGGCCTTCCGGTGCGCTTGGGGCCCTCGGTGTCGGGGGTTGGGCGTTTGGGCATGTGTCAGCTCGGCCTGGTGGCTGCCTGGTTGGGCTCGGGTCCTCTGGTCCTGTTGGGCCTGTGCCTGAGGGGTGTGCGTCCTCGGTGCCTGGGCCTTGGTGCCTGGCCTGGGGCTATGTCGGTGCAGCGGGTTCCGGCGGGGGCCTCTGAGTATGTTGCTGTTGGCCCCGGGGGTCATTGTGTATAGTCGCTGGTGGGGCTTTTCCGGTTCTCCCCTATGGGGGGTGGGTGGGTGCTTTGTCCTGTTTGGGTGGCCCTGGGGGCTCTGCGCTCGGGGTCCTTCTTGGGGTCTTGGGCTCTGGTCCCCCCTTTGTCTGCCTTGGGTCTTGGGGGGCGGGTCTCTGATGCTTCACGGCCACTATTAAATGTTCTATTAGAGAAGCCTTATACACTTATGCATGCTCACAACCACACACAAATAGATGCAGGGAGGTATATGTAGATATCGTATGTAGATATGTAGATGTGTATGTGACTGCATATGCATGTATATATATGTATGTATATATCTGTAGGTATAGGTATATATATTTATAGAAAGCTACTGCAAAGTCATGAATATTCTAAGTCTTTTATATACAGTATATGTATATTGTTGCCGTTGTTCTGTCATGTTCTTTGCAGGTTTGCAGACGGCGGTCGGGTGTGTTTGCCTTGTGCTCTTTTTGTGCATATTTGTTATACTTTGTAGTCTTGCTTTCAGTCTTGCCTTTCTTACTATCCTATTAAAAAATTCATAATGGTGTGAAGAGGATGGCTGTAAGGTGAGAAGGGAGGCCATCTATAAAAGGAAATAGAAGGGAAAAAAAGCAATCAAAGTAGTAAAAACACAATGTCTAAGTATTCAAAGTCGTAAAAACACAATGTCAAAGCAGTCAAAGTAGTAAAAACACAATGTCAAAGCAGTCAAAGTAGTAAAAACACAATGTCAAAGCAGTCAAAGTAGTAAAAACACAATGTCAAAGCAGTCAAAATAGTAAAAATACAATGTCAAAGCAGTCAAAGTCGTAAAAACACAATGTCTAAGCAGTCAAAGTAGTAAAAACACAATGTCAAAGCAGTCAAGTAGTAAAAACACAATGTCAAAGCAGTCAAAGTAGTAAAAATACAACGTTACAGCAGTAAAAGTAGTAAAAACACAATGTCAAAGCAGTCAAAGTAGTAAAAAAAAATGTCAAAGCAGTCAAAGTAGTAAAAACACAATGTCAAAGCAGTCAAGTAGTAAAAACACAATGTCAAAGCAGTCAAAGTAGTAAAAATAAAATGTCAAAGCAGTTAAAGTAGTAAAAACACAATGTCAAAGCAGTCAAAGTAGTAAAAACACAATGTCAAAGCAGTCAAATAGTAAAAACACAATGTCAAAGCTGTCAAAGTAGTAAAAATAAAATGTCAAAGCAGTCAAAGTTGTAAAAACACAATGACAAAGCAGTCAAAGTAGGAAAAACACAATGTCAAAGCAGTCAAATAGTAAAAACACAATGTCAAAGCTGTCAAAGTACTGTAGTAAAAATAAAATGTCAAAGCAGTTAAAGTAGTAAAAACACAATGTCAAAGCTGTCAAAGTAGTAAAAATACAACGTCAAAGCAGTCAAATTAGTAAAAAACAAAATGTCAAAGCAGTCAAAGTAAAAACAAAATGTCAAAGCGGTCAAAGTAGTAAAAACACAACGTCAAAGCTGTCAAAGTAGTAAAAACAAAATGTCAAAGCAGTCAAGTAGTAAAAACACAATGTCAAAGCTGTCAAAGTAGTAAAAACACAATGTCAAAGCTGTCAAAGTAGTAAAAATACAACGTCAAAGCTGTCAAAGTAGTAAAAATACAACGTCAAAGCAATCAAAGTAGTAAAAACAAAATGTCAAAGCAGTCAAAGTAGTAACAAAATGTCAAAGCAGTCAAAGTAGTAAAAACACAATGTCAAAGCTGTCAAAGTAGTAAAAACAAAATGTCAAAGCAGTCAAGTAGTAAAAACACAATGTCAAAGCAGTCAAAGTAATAAAAAAAATGTCAAAGCAGTCAAAGTAGTAAAAATACAACGTCAAAGCAGTCAAAGTAGTAAAAACAAAATGTCAAAGCAGTCAAAGTAGTAAAAATACAACGTCAAAGCAGTCAAAGTAGTAAAAATACAACGTCAAAGCAATCAAAGTAGTAAAAACAAAATGTCAAAACAGTCAAAGCAATAAAAAAACGTCAAAGCAGTCAAAGTAGTAAAAATACGTCAAAGCAGTCAAAGTAGTAAAAATACAACGTCAAAGCAGTCAAAGTAGTAAAAACAAAATGTCAAAGCAGTCAAAGTAATAAAAAAATGCCAAAGCAGTCAAAGTAGTAAAAATACAACGTCAAAGCAGTCAAAGTAGTAAAAACACAATGTCAAAGCAGTCAAAGTAGTAAAAACAAAATGTCAAAGCAGTCAAAGTAGTAAAAATACAACGTCAAAGCAGTCAAAGTAGTAAAAATACAACGTCAAAGCAATCAAAGTAGTAAACACAAAATGTCAAAACAGTCAAAGCAATAAAAAAACGTCAAAGCAGTCAAAGTAGTAAAAATAAAACGTCAAAGCAGTCAAAGTAGTAAAAATACAACGTCAAAGCAGTCAAAGTAGTAAAAATACAACGCCAAAGCAGTCAATGTAGTAAAAATACAACGTCAAAGCAGTCAAAGTAGTAAAAACAAAATGTCAAAGCAGTCAAAGTAATAAAAAAATGTCAAAGCAGTCAAAGTAGTAAAAATACAATGTCAAAGCAGTCAAAGTAGTAAAAACACAATCTCAAAGCAGTCAAAGTAGTAAAAATACAATATCAAAGCAGTCAAAGTAGTAAAAATACAACATCAAAGCAGTCAAAGTAGTAAAAACAAAATGTCAAAGCAGTAAGTAGTAAAAATACAACGTCAAAGCAGTCAAAGTAGTAAAAATACAACGTCAAAGCAGTCAAAGTAGTAAAAACAAAATGTCAAAGCAGTTAAAGTAGTAAAAACACAATGTCAAAGCAGTCAAATAGTAAAAACACAATGTCAAAGCAGTCAAAGTAGGAAAAACACAATGTCAAACCAGTCAAATAGTAAAAACACAATGTCAAAGCTGTCAAAGTAGTAAAAATAAAATGTCAAAGCAGTTAAAGTAGTAAAAACACAATGTCAAAGCTGTCAAAGTAGTAAAAATACAACGTCAAAGCAGTCAAAGTAGTAAAAATACAACGTCAAAGCAGTCAAAGTAGTAAAAATACAACGTCAAAGCAGTCAAAGTAGCTAAAACAAAATGTCAAAGCAGTTAAAGTAGTAAAAACACAATGTCAAAGCTGTCAAAGTAGTAAAAATACAACGTCAAAGCAGTCAAAGTAGTAAAAACACAATCTCAAAGCAGTCAAAGTAGTAAAAATACAATATCAAAGCAGTCAAAGTAGTAAAAATACAACATCAAAGCAGTCAAAGTAGTAAAAACAAAATGTCAAAGCAGTCAGTAGTAAAAATACAAGCTGAAAGCAGTCAAAGTAGTAAAAATACAACGTCAAAGCAGTCAAAGTAGTAAAAATACAACGTCAAAGCAGTCAAAGTAGTAAAAACAAAATGTCAAAGCAGTTAAAGTAGTAAAAACACAATGTCAAAGCTGTCAAAGTAGTAAAAATACAACGTCAAAGCAGTCAAAGTAGTAAAAATACAACGTCAAAGCAATCAAAGTAGTAAAAACAAAATGTCAAAACAGTCAAAGCAATAAAAAAACGTCAAAGCAGTCAAAGTAGTAAAAATACGTCAAAGCAGTCAAAGTAGTAAAAATACAACGTCAAAGCAGTCAAAGTAGTAAAAACAAAATGTCAAAGCAGTCAAAGTAATAAAAAAATGCCAAAGCAGTCAAAGTAGTAAAAATACAACGTCAAAGCAGTCAAAGTAGTAAAAACACAATGTCAAAGCAGTCAAAGTAGTAAAAACAAAATGTCAAAGCAGTCAAAGTAGTAAAAATACAACGTCAAAGCAGTCAAAGTAGTAAAAATACAACGTCAAAGCAATCAAAGTAGTAAACACAAAATGTCAAAACAGTCAAAGCAATAAAAAAACGTCAAAGCAGTCAAAGTAGTAAAAATAAAACGTCAAAGCAGTCAAAGTAGTAAAAATACAACGTCAAAGCAGTCAAAGTAGTAAAAATACAACGCCAAAGCAGTCAATGTAGTAAAAATACAACGTCAAAGCAGTCAAAGTAGTAAAAACAAAATGTCAAAGCAGTCAAAGTAATAAAAAAATGTCAAAGCAGTCAAAGTAGTAAAAATACAATGTCAAAGCAGTCAAAGTAGTAAAAACACAATCTCAAAGCAGTCAAAGTAGTAAAAATACAATATCAAAGCAGTCAAAGTAGTAAAAATACAACATCAAAGCAGTCAAAGTAGTAAAAACAAAATGTCAAAGCAGTAAGTAGTAAAAATACAACGTCAAAGCAGTCAAAGTAGTAAAAATACAACGTCAAAGCAGTCAAAGTAGTAAAAACAAAATGTCAAAGCAGTTAAAGTAGTAAAAACACAATGTCAAAGCAGTCAAATAGTAAAAACACAATGTCAAAGCAGTCAAAGTAGGAAAAACACAATGTCAAACCAGTCAAATAGTAAAAACACAATGTCAAAGCTGTCAAAGTAGTAAAAATAAAATGTCAAAGCAGTTAAAGTAGTAAAAACACAATGTCAAAGCTGTCAAAGTAGTAAAAATACAACGTCAAAGCAGTCAAAGTAGTAAAAATACAACGTCAAAGCAGTCAAAGTAGTAAAAATACAACGTCAAAGCAGTCAAAGTAGCTAAAACAAAATGTCAAAGCAGTTAAAGTAGTAAAAACACAATGTCAAAGCTGTCAAAGTAGTAAAAATACAACGTCAAAGCAGTCAAAGTAGTAAAAACACAATCTCAAAGCAGTCAAAGTAGTAAAAATACAATATCAAAGCAGTCAAAGTAGTAAAAATACAACATCAAAGCAGTCAAAGTAGTAAAAACAAAATGTCAAAGCAGTCAGTAGTAAAAATACAAGCTGAAAGCAGTCAAAGTAGTAAAAATACAACGTCAAAGCAGTCAAAGTAGTAAAAATACAACGTCAAAGCAGTCAAAGTAGTAAAAACAAAATGTCAAAGCAGTTAAAGTAGTAAAAACACAATGTCAAAGCTGTCAAAGTAGTAAAAATACAACGTCAAAGCAGTCAAAGTAGTAAAAACAAAACGTCAAAGCAGTCAAAATAGTAAAAACAAAATGTCAAAGCAGTCAAAGTAGTAAAAACAAAATGTCAAAGCTGTCAAAGTAGTAAAAACAAAATGTCAAAGCTGTCAAAGTAGTAAAAACAAAATGTCAACGCAGTCAAAGTAATAAAAAAATGTCAAAGCAGTCAAAGTAGTAAACATACAATGTCAAAGCAGTCAAAGTAGTAAAAACATAATGTCAAAGCAGTCAAAGTAGTAAAAATACAACGTCAAAGCAGTCAAAGTAGTAAAAATACAACGTCAAAGCAGTCAAAGTAGTAAAAACAAAATGTCTAAGCAGTCAAAGTAGTAAAAATACAACCTGAAAGCAGTCAAAGTAGTAAAAATACAACCTCAACGCAGTCAAAGTAGTAAAAACAAAATGTCAAAGAAGTCAAAGTATTGAAAACGCAACGTCAATGTAGTAGAAACACGTCAAAGCAGGAAACATGTCAAAGCAGTACAAGCGCAACATCAAAGCAGTAAATATCAATATCAAAGAAGTTAAAACACACTGTCCAAGTGGTAAAAACATTAAATTAGTAAGAATGACATACAATGCCATAACAGTAAAAACACGCTGTCAAAGCAGTAAAAGTGTGACATTAGAGCAGTAAAAATGTAATCAGTCTGCAGCTGTCGTCTTGATGTATGACTCTTATAATTATTATTCACTTCCTGCAGTGATTTATTTCAGATTCTGATCTTACAGAAACAAAACTGCATAAAAAAATCCCTAAATTCTGTTCTGTTAATTTCCATCAAACCGAGATGGTTTTAAAATCATATGATGATCTGAGCCGTGGGTCTCCACATAAACTATCATCTGACCCAACTTAATTCAAGAGCGTTTAATAGTGATTCTATAAACAGCTGTTTTAATGCAACATTTTACAGCTTTCTTCACTAAGTGATGTTTTTTAAAACATTTTTGTCAGAGGAAAGCATGAACGTAAAATCATTTAAAACCTGATCTAATTTTACACCAGATATTTAAAAGAAAAAAAATATATATATATATGTATGTATATATATATATAAAAATAAACTCGGCCACAACCTAATCTCATTTATTTGGAACCAATTGTTACCCAGAAGCCTCATCTGGCGTGTGGAACAGCAGTGCTGTGGTGATCTTTTATTACGCTCTGATGTCAGAGCGGGTCAGTAGCTCTTATCAAGACAGAGCAGGAGTCACTGCGGCGGCGACCACCTACAGAAAGGTCACACTTCCACAATGTTTGAGCAAATCCACCCAAATGTCAAGTTCCCGCAGCAGCATTCAGGTAGAACAGACCACATAATCATATTTATTATCCTTTTATTCTTATTAGACCTTTATTAGATAGAAATGCATGGGGTGGAGGTGGTTTTAATTGGACATACAGATAAATATACCGATTTTCTCACTTTTACTTTGTGAAGAGCTTGATTTTTGGGAGAGAAAATCAAACTTTCTCTGTTTTAGCAACTTGAAATATGCAACATGACTAAACCAATCAAAGTTGAGATACAACACACACCATAAAGTGCAGAATTGACAAAAATCTAAACAGGAAAACGAACACAAAAAAAAAAAGACTAAACTGAAGAATAACAAGAAGAGTAAAGCTTTGAAACGTAGTCACCAAGAGAATGGAAGGAAAGGAAGCGGGCAGCTCCAGAAGGTATGCATACCTCCCGCCCATTTGCAGACTAAAGTTTTAAAGTAAGATTTCATGTAATCAAATGTGCATTAATGTCTCTGGCATGAGCAGCTTACACATCTGGAAAGGCATCGTCAACATAGAAAAGTACATTCAGGTTGTAGAACATCTGCTCCCGTCTAGATTATGCTTTTTTTTCAGGGAAGACCTTGCATATTTCAGCAAGACTTGTGTTAACATTAAAGTTTAGGTATAAGACTACCGTACCTCCTGGGAACGATAGAAGTTTGTATTTTTTTCTGTGTAAACCCTTCAGGCTCCTCTCATGGCTACATCACAGTTAACCGATTGTAAGCATGTGAGGAGGTGATTAGTTCCAGTCCGGAAAGGATAATGATTTCCTTCTCTTCATCTTGTTTATGTGCTTGTTTACTGACTAGTGGAGACGGAGGCGCCGGTCAACCTGACCTACGTGCTGACAGACGCCGGCGGTGATGAGATGGGCCACAATGTGCAGCTGTCCTGGACGTACCCGGTGCCCGAGGACCTGCGGTACGGCTGGATCACTCTGGTGTACGAGCTGCAGTACAGACGGGTCACCGAGCCCGAAAACTGGAAGGTATGAGGATTTACTTACACACAAACAACACACATGCAAACAAGAATTTTTCAGAAGGACTGTAGAAGGTAGACTTTGCTGAAATTGCTTTATTAAAACACTTCCTATTTAAAGTCCCTCTTTGTTTGTTTGTTTGTTTGTTTGTAGCTAAAGCATCCTCTGCGTGAGCCTCACGTCGAGCTGCTCGGCCTCCGGGTCGGGGAATATGCGGTCCGAGTTCGGTGCCGGTCCCGCAACTCGGGCCTGTGGAGCAAATGGAGCTCCACGCTGCTGCTGAGCATCCCCAACAGACCGCCTACAGGTAATCGCCCACAATCAGGGTTTCCATGGCAACAGGGATGCTCTTTCATACTTTGTACAGTATGTGGACTGTTACACTGTGTCCATAGTAGCTTGAATTTGACCAGAAAGGACTGAAGGTCTCTTTAGATTTTAAATGTTTGACGCGAGAAAACGCCTACAGTTTCAAAACTAACAAGAGAAATGTCATCTGTTAAAATGCAGCCGAATGCTGCTGAATAAGCTGAAACTGAGGTACTAAAAGCTGAAAGAAGCGAAA
>JBBPBX010040615.1:0-29280 GCA_038048925.1 Garcialebias charrua
TATTCCATACTCATCCACCCGGTCTCTGCGGTCACAGAACAGTAATCTACTTCACATTCCGAGAACCAAATTAAGGACCATGGGAGACCGGGCTTTCAGTGTGGCTGCCCCCCGCCTGTGGAACTCTCTTCCTGACTGCCTGAGAGCCCCACAGTCACTGGTTGACTTTAAGAGCGGCTTGAAGACCTTTCTTTTCAACCGAGCATACTCTACCTCCTCATGATTCTACTTTTGATCTTAGTTGATACTGTTATTGATTTTACTTGTTTTATTACTTGTTTTATTGACATTTAATTCTGTTGCACCTTGTAGCACTTTGAGATTTTCATTAATGAAAAGTGCGTTATAAATTGAATTCATTATTATTATTATTATTATTATTATTATTATTATTATTATTATTATTATTATTATTATTATTATTATTGTTTATCTAGATCCTCTTTTAATTTTTCCAAAACTTTTTCGACGTGTTTATGATCTTTTTCTTCGTTGTAACTGCTTTTGTGATGATTTGATCATTTCTATAGATTGTGAAAACTGGTAAATGATCACTTAAGTCGGTCGTTAAGATACCACCTATCACATCCCCATTTGTTATATATATATTAAACTCTTGATAATTGTTGACATGAACAAAACTCATTAGATTCAAGTTGAAACAGACCAGATGTTAGAACCTGTCATTTCCTTCACAGCAGCTGCTGAGCAGCTCCACAGACCAACCTGGACTCCAGAACCAGAGGACGGAGGAAAGACTGGTCTCTCATCTCAGTGTGTTCATTAACAGCTGTGTGGGTCGTCTGTTTGATCCTTTTCATTTTCAGAAATATGTTAATAAAAAATAAAACTAGAAACAAAACCCAACCAGAAGTTCAAGAGTTGAAGAGAAAGGTCTTCTGGACTTTGACCTAAAAGAAGGTTAAAAAACAAAACAACTGGACTTCTATTCTGAAGCTAAAGATGTTTCTCTTCCCATCCTGAAAGCTTTTCTTTCTGCAGCTGTGCAGCCTCCATGCCACTCCATGATGCTGGAGCACAGGATGCTCTCCACTGCACCCTGTAGAAGGAGGTGACGACTGAACTTCCATCTCAGCCGCCTGAGGAAGTAGAGTCTCTGATGATCTTTCTTCATCAGGCTGGTGGTGTTGATGCTCCAGCTGAGGTTGTCGTTCAGGTGCACACTCAAGTACTAGCTGGAGTTTGAGGAATACCCTCAACTTCCTGTTTATTTTTGGAACTATCAACTGTGACTCTTTGGAATACTCCTAAAGCAAGGACGCTGTTAGTTGTGATTCACCAACAAGGTACCCAAGTTGTAAATCACAAGTGGGGAAATGCAACATCCAACCAGCATCCCTCAAAAGACAAAACATCCTCAGAGACACATCTCTTCTACCCCACTGGGCTAAATCTCCAAGTCAGGATGAGTCGACATCCTGGACCACCCTGGCTCCAGACTGACTATAATCATTAACCTTCTGTGTTAATAATAACCCTTTGTGCTAATCTTTGCTGGCAAGGAACAGACATTCAGTGTCCAAGAGAATTCAGTATCAACAAATGACAGAACCCTAGCATGGCCTCGGGATAACAGAACTGTAGTTGCCGTAGTAACGATGGAAGTAACCCACTGTTTTCAATGTGTCAGGAACCAAACGTACATTTTCTAAGAGAACGGTGTGATACAAAACAAGGTTTGCCTGTATCATGTAAACAAACGTATTGTTCCCCTCTGAGATTTTAAGAGGAGGGTGTCATTAAAATTAATGATATGCAGCTGGTTCACACCCACTCTGTTGGTAGCTGCATTTTGATTGGTTCTCTGACACGTAAGGTCAGAGTTGGAGAGCGGTCTCAGGGGGAGAAGTTGTCCGAAGCTGGCAGAAGTGGGATGTCCTGGTGGAGAGTTTGCTCTGAGCCAGCCCAGAAGTCCATGAGGACTCCGATCCAGTCAGCTGAGAGATGGAGAAAAGTCCTGGTAACCCTCAAACACCCCGTGAGTGATGAGGCACAACCGCCTGCTGGAAGAGACGTGGTCCCTCAAGGAATAACATCCCTCTTCCAGTGACAACGTGAACCTCCTGCCTCACTTCATCACATCCATTGTGCTAATGAGAGATGGACGTCTCCTGGTAGGACAAACATCTTCCTTCTGATGAGAACAACAAGTGACAACTGTTTTCTTACATGTCATTTAAGTTCATGAATCTGAGAGAAAGTTGACCTAAATTTTAACGTTAGAGCTAAAACTTTAGTCCTAAATTTTAGATAACACCTCTTCTAAAAGTCTTAAGCTATTTAATATTTACCCTTTTGACATAACACTATTATTATATTTCATATTTGCCATAATTTCATATTGTCATTATTCAAACAGAAAATAAACGTTACTGAATTGTGATTTGAACTGACCAGATTCTTGTCTTTGTTGGAGCGAGGGGAACAGAATATTGTTGAAGAACTCAGATTATTCTTTTGATTGAGGTCGGTCAACATTTATCACATAACTCTGAACAGTTAGTGTAAACAGCTGTTACAAGGTGTCCACATTTCCTTTACATTTTTAATTGATCAAACTTCACATAAATCTGCACTTGATCAGTGAAGTTCAATTGTTTTATTATTTTAAGATATATCGTAATGTATTTTAGTAGGTAAGACAAACTAAACACTAAACTAGTGTGAACAAAAATTAAAATGTTGACGATGAAACTTTCACCTCAAATGAATGTTCTCTAGAAGTGTTCATCTTCAGAGGAAGTCTGATGTTTGAACAGTTTCTAGTTAATAAAACCTTCAGAAGCTTCAGCTGGTTTGTAAAACGTCACATTCAGGACTGGATTCTTCAAGTCTTCTATATTCTGGTGACTCCTCGTCTTCATCACCTCCATGATTCATGGACCTCTGCTTCTTTTCTGACCTTCACTTCAGAGACACAAAACTAAAATATATTTATTTATTTCACATCCTTCTGAAACAACAACATGTGAAGTGAAACAGCTGTAATCTATAAAAAGGACACGTGTGTGTTGAGCTGCAGCTTCTCTTTAAAAACATGTTTCAGTGTCGAGACAGGAGGAGCTGATTCTGTTTGTTGTCCTGGAATCAAGAAAAGAAGAAGCTGCTGTCTGCTTGGTAGTTTCCTCCATCATGTCCAGCAGGAGAACATCACTGATGAGGACCAACCAGACTGCTGCAGTCCTCTTACAGCGCCCCCATGTGGTCACACAGAGGCGCTGCAGCTGAGAGGAGCTGGATGATGCTGAGAAAAGAAAGTTTCCAGACAGCACGTCTGTACAAATATGACTTATTCACCACATGGAAACATTATAAAGAGGATAAATAAATAAATAAATAAATAATGTGTAAAAGAGCCACATCAGAGGGTCCAAAGAGTTAAATGTGGTCCCAGATCCAGATGTTTCTGGTCCCAGATCCAGATGTTTCTGGTCCTGATCTGTGCCCGACAACCTCAGACTCCTTCCATCAAAATCCACTTTCATCAAAGCTCCACCAGGGGTTTCTCCTGTCGTTGATCCAGAATGTTCCAGGAGGTCCGAGCTCCACTTCCACCTTCTCTGTCCAGATCCAGCCTGCCCGCTTTCAGGCCCTCTGGGCAAATAGGATTTGAACCTGCAACCTGCCTTGATTAGAGGAGGAACACACAAAGTGTAATCTAGTCCACCACCACAACATCTACTCGTCCCAAAAACTGGAGACAAGAAGGAGAAGTTGAACTAAAGTAAGAGCTGGTGCTCTAAACCCTCCAGCTGCCCTGAGCCAACACCACCCAAGGGCAACTGGAGGGTGAAGCAGAGGTCATCTGTCCAAGTCCAACAGCAAGAAGCCCCAAAGTCATGAAGATGGACACACACTTCCTGTGTGGACCTAAGAGGATGAAGAGGACCTTCATCACTTCATCAGATCCTCCATGAAGGTCCAAACTCCTCGTCTCCTGGTTCTGAACCGTGGAAACAGACTCTTGAAGTCACACCAAGACAAAGGTGTCGTTCCTTCAGCCTCCACGTTTCTTCAGTCCAGCTTGTTCTCTTCAACACGCTCTCTCCTCATGGCCTGAAACTTCTCACAGTTACAGCTCCTTCCAGCTGCTGCAGCTGTGAGGGAGGTTCTGAGAACAGGCCCGCTGGACACAGCTGGAGCTCCACAGGGTCTGGTTGGGTCCAGTCCTGTAGGTGAGGAGGCTCTGAGGTTTTATTGTTCAAACATCAGAACAATCTTTAATAAAGTGAAGTTGGTGTGAAATCTCCTCAGATTCAATCATGTCACTCAGTTTCTTCAGGATCTCTTCTCACCTGAACATGAACTGGAGTTCACTTTGATGAAGTGAAACCATCATAAAAACAATAGTGTCCTACACTTCAGAGGTGTCCCTGAACGCATCGTGTCTGCTCTCAGAGTCTCTGAGGAGAAACAAGAAAACTGAACTCAGGTCTGTGTGACTTTCTAACAAGGAGGTCCTCTGGAACCAGAACCTGCTGTCAGCTGGACCCATCATCCAGTCAGACTGGGTTCTGGATGGATCAGAACATCAGTTTATTCCTCACTGACACTAAAACACAAAACAAACACATTAGGTTACAAATAAAACTTTTAACTTTTCGAATGTCTAGAGGACCAGACTTAGCTTTTTTAGAGTGTACGTAAACCTAGGTGTGTCATATTCAATAGTGAGGTTTTGTATCAAACAAGAATCAGTAGAAAATTATTAATGGGGAATGTTCATCTTTATGTTTTAAATCACTAATGGCTTGCTTTATGTCTTTTCCCTCCATCAGGTTGGGACACACATGGTGGAGGATCTTGAAGATGCAGCAACAGAGTATCTGTACGTACTCAAGCTTGGGGACAGGCAATGTTGTTCCCAAGCTTTTGTTATCATAAATGGAACTGCTATGGAGCATCCATTTCTTGTGGGTGCTGCTGTTGATGGCTTTTTAAAGTTTTTTGTGTTTTTGATGTAAACTAAACAAAGTCATGTGCCCAGTTTGGGATTTTCTTCACATTGTTATCTATGGAATCCCTGGACATGAATCAAATCTAATAAAATTAATGAGGGCCCAGTTAGCTGCAATGGAAGGGTGAATGTTCCTCATAAAGAATCATTAAATGTTCTGACCTACAGTTTTTCCTGTTATCATTTTATTAAAGTACTGATATAGTCACTTGTTAAATGGCTGCAATTTTTTTGCGTGTTTGCTGTAAAACCGTTTACATTAAATTATTTCTTGTGTATAAATGTGTATTTTTGGAGCTGTAATCAAAGAATGAACTGAAGTAAGGGAGCTGTTTTAATGAATTGTATACTTTCTTGACTTGTCTGCCTTGAAACTTTCATATATGAATTCTGTTGCCATATACAGTATATATCATTTGGAAATAAAAGTACTTTTGAGATAATATGATTGTTTTTAATCCAGTTTGTATATGGTGGATTTTAAAGTAAAAAAAATAAATCAATTTTTTAAGCAAAATATGGTGGTAAAATAACCCTTGTGTTAGGTTTCAACTCAATTTTGGGTAACTTTAACTTTAAACAATGGTCAATTTAACCCAATCATTGGGTAGTTGCCCTAATCCAGCTTGCTGGGTCAAACCATCAACCCAACCCTGTTGAGTTAAAACAATCCAGAGTTGGCTCGGTCCAAATTTGACCCAGCACTGGGTTACATTTTGGGTTGTCAACCCAGCAGTTTTTAGAGTGTAGTATTTCTATTATACATTGGCAGATCTTACAAATGTGCCAGATCATCTTAGCTGGACTTACTGCTTGTTTTGATAACCTTACTCACCATTTCCAATTTCAAATTGTGGTAAAATTATCTAGTGCTTTCCTTTTCATGTTTATTGTAATATATTGTCACTGGTTTTCCTATGAAATAGCAAATTACATCATTTAAAGCCATTGTCTTGCCAATGTTTAATGTTCTGCCTTACTTTACCTTTAACAGCTGCTACTTTTTGTATCCTTATGTAGGGGTACACCTCAGGCCTCTGAAACTGTCAGTGAGACACCTTTTCTTGGAAAACCCTCAAGGGAAGAATGTACACGGTTTATCCAATTAATTTGAATCCAGGACACAACTTATCTCACCAAGAGACTCTTTAATTTTAATCTTGATTCAAATAATCAAAGAATAATCTTCTTTCATTTTATTATAATTATTATTATTAAATATTTTGATAATCAAAAGACTTTTATCAAAGTTATTATGAGGACACTTCAAAAATTAAAGTAACTGTATAGTTAAGAAAAAGAAACAATTTAATTTGTGTATCTTTTTCTTTATTTTATGATGTTTATTTCATATCATTTTAATGTTGAAGTAATCACTTATTTGAGTCGACTGTGGAACAGTATAATGATTTCTTTCAACTTCATCATGCAAGCTAATGTTTTACTCAAAAGTAATTTTTGATTCTACATTTCAGATTGTGATAAAGAAAGACTCTGTTTAGGCCAAGGTCATGTCAAGTTGATCGTTAGTATTTGTTTAAAAAAGTGTTAAGACAAGTTAATCAGTACATCAAGAAGCTGGCGCCTGAAGTCTAACACTTGAGCTTCTCCTTCTGACCTAAACTAACCTGTCTCTCCTCCCCCTTGACCTCATCTAATTCCCTGCCTAGTCCCTGGGAGAGGCAAGTCACAGCCCTCTTTTATAAAATCTGACTTCCTGTTTCTTCCTCAAGTTTGCTAAAGAGGGAGATGTGAAACTTTCTCCTAAGCTGTATGGACGTTCGGCCATGCGCCAAAGGTCTCGTCCATCAGCAAGGATTTACGGCCCGTCACCGTACATCCACCTTGAGCTTAAAAGCTCCAAAGATTTGAATGAAAATTATTTCTAAAGGAATGTTTTATTCTGAAACTCAACCGGAACTACTTGCCACTACTCGGTCCGATTTGACGCAGACACTAGGACGAGAAAACCTTATCTCTTGCCAGTAACAAATAAGCTAAAAGCCTTCAGAAATTAAGTAATTTACCATCTCATTACTTGATTCTGTTGTTCCAAAAAATTACGAACGCGTGATTTCCATCTGTGCTGAAGTCAATTTATAGGAAATTGTAAATCAATAAATCTGTGTAAATGATATGATGTTATTTTGATGATTAAATAAATGGCCGCATTTCCTGATGGGTCAGTTTTAAACGTCTCATAGCACTCTGCCTCCACATGATTTTATCTTTGATCTTGGTTGATATTATTATTGATTTTACTTGATTTTATCACTTGTTTTATTTATTTATTTTTTAAGTAGGCCTATTCTGCCTCCACATGATTCTGTCTTTAATCTTAGTTGATATTATTATTGATTTTACTTGATTTTATCACTTGTTTTATTTGTTGTAGCACTTTGAGATTTTTATTAATGAAAAGTGCAGTATAAATTGAATTCATTATTATTATTATTATTATTACTCTTTCATCACTTAATGGTCACACAAGTTTATTGTTTAATCCAAAAAGAAGAGAATCCGTGAATTAACGTAACAGGCAACTCTGTTCTCACATTTTTTAAATTTATTTATTTGTTCATTTCAAATTTAAAACACAAAAAAATATATTTACAAAATCATTTTAAGAAAAAAAAACAAATTTAAAATGAAAGGAAGCAGAAGAAAAAAAATCTTATATCTGCCCCTTTTTAAACAAAATCAATTCAAACAATCAATTTTAAACAATCTAAAAAAGCTAAGTCTGGTCCTCTGGACATTCAAAAAATAAAACGAAACAAAGCAAAAAAAAATGTAGAAACGTTTCATCTTTCGTCCGAAAGACTTCCTCAGTCTGAGTTGCTGCATTCAGCTCAGATGTGGACGTGATGGTCCTCCTTGATCATGTGAGCAGCTGGTTTCGGCTGTCATCAGCCAACTGGTTGATCCACTGTGAGAGGGTGCTATTTATAAGACTGAGCTGAATACAGCAACTCAGACTGAGGAAGTCTTTCGGATGAAAGACGAAACGTTTCTACATTTTTTTTTTGCTTTATTTTTTGAATGTCCAGAGGACCAGACTTAGCTTTTTTAGATTTTTCTACCTGGATTATTGAGCATGCATCAGAGAATTTTAAACAATAATTATCCATGAACCAATTATGTAACTTATTACAATTCACAAATATATGGTACTTATAATTTTCACCGTTTATATATATTTTTTCAAAAGTTCACTCTTAATCAATTTCTTAAATATAAACACAGACTTAGCCTTTTTGACATTATTATCCAAACCATTCCACATACCTACCGTATGCACTGTATTAATGTAGACCTACTCCTAAAACTTGTTCTATAACGTGGTTTAACAAAAATGTCAGTTCCCTTATAGTTATAACTGCTTTCCCTCTTTACAAAATGTTTTTGAATATTCGGAGGTAGTGTTTGATTCTGTGCTTCATACATTAGTAAAAGAATACAGGGAGTCCTTGACTTACGACAATCCGGACTTACGAACGCGCTCCGAACGCTAGTACGTGCTGTGTTTATAGATGAATGTGTGGTGTAATGGGTTAGCTAACCGTTTGTAAATAAAGTTCTGTGCATGTTTATGGACCAGTATGTACGCTTGTTCAGTATTTGTCATGTTCAGAGAAAAGTTTCAGGAGTGATTTGTGACAAAAAGGTGTCAGCAAAGGTCAAAGGAAAAGTTTACAAGACAGTGGTGAGACCAGCTATGTTGTATGGTCTGGAGACAGTGTCATTGACAAAAAGACAGGAGAAAGAACTGGAAGTAGCAGAAATGAAGATGCTGAGGTTCTCCTTAGGAGTGACAAGGATGGATAAGATCAGGAATGAGATCATCAGAGGTACAGCACATGTTGAACAACTGGGAGATAAAGATAGAGAGGACACACTGAGATGGTTTGGACATGTCCAGAGGAGGGACAGTGGGTATATTGGTAGAAGGATGTTAGAAATGCAGATGCCAGGAAAAAGACACAGAGGAAGGCCAAAGAGGAGATATATGGATGCAGTTAGAGAGGACATGAAGGTAGTTGGAGTGAGGACAGAGGATGCAGAGGACAGAGTGAGGTGGAGGAGGATGACTCGCTGTGGCGACCCCTGAAAAGGGAAAAGCCGAAAGAAGAAGAAGATGTACGCTTGTTCAGTCTCATGTCGATAAACGGGTGTGCGGCGCAGCGTACAAACGCCACGTGATCTGAGTTCCGACTTACATAAAAAAATCCGGACTTACGAACGCCACGTGTACCGATTTCCGACTTACGTCAAAATCGGAATACGAACAGTGCGTAGAAACGTAACTCGTACGTAACTCGTACGTAACTCGAGGACTCCATTATATTCCACCAGATCATAGAACTTCAATAGTTTCATTTTAGAAAACAATATATTAGATGGATGACAGTAATATGTTACAGGGTATGATATTCATTTGACCGTGTTCATATTAGATCCAATTGTTTGATTATCTGCATTAATTTAGCTTGATTTGGTGTGTGCATGGAATGTAGTGGGCCCTTTGAAAGAATGGTGCGTTGGCGCAATAGTCAAAAGAGTCCACTAGGGGGACTCGTGCGCTCTTTACATTTAATACAAGAGTAAGTAAAGACGCACTGGTTTCAACTACGGTAGTCATCTCTTTTCTTATAATTGTCCTTTTTTATAAGGGCCAACAAATACACTCTTGTTATGATTCTTATAGCTCTTTTCTGTAAGATAATAATAGGCTTTGTTATAGTTCTGCACGCTGTTCCCCAAACATCAACACAGTAATTCAAATGTGGTGCAATTATTGCATTACACAGCAAATACAAGGCTTTATCGTTCAATAAGTCTTTCACTCTGTATAATACAGCCGTGGATTTAGATATTTTTGTTTTAACAGAATTTATGTGCTGCTTCCAAGACAGTTCATCATCAATAATTATTCCCAAAAACTTCGTTTCATTCACTACATATTTCAACACCATTAATTATGAAAGGAACAGCAGAAGATATCTTTTCATTACTAAAAATCATATAGTTTGTTTTATCTGTGTTCAATGATAGCTTATTTATTTTATTTTAAATATTTTGTAACAGAAAAAGATGAAGTTTATGATGAAAATGAAATTGTCAATGGATTTAATCAATATTTTGTGAATGTTGGATCAAGCCTTGCAGCTAAAATACCAAAAGTAAATAATAATGTGAGCCATTCAATTACAGGCTGTGCAAACAGTATTTTTCTAAATGGAACTAACAAAGAGGAAATAATGAAGGTAGTAAAAAATCTTACAGACAAGAGATCAAAGGACTGGGTGGACATGGATATGATGTTTGTAAAGGATATAATGAGCTATGTTATTGAGCCGTTTACATATATATGTAACTTATCATTTTCAACAGGAATATTTCCAGATAATATGAAAGTAGCTAAGGTAGTTCCTCTTTTTAAAAATGGTGATAAATGTGTGTTCAACAATTATAGACCTATATCCTTGTTACCACAGTTTTCTAAAATTCTTGAAAAACTATTTGTGAACAGACTAGATCAATTTATAGACAAACAAAATATTCTAAGCAACAGTCAATATGGGTTCAGAGCTAAAAACTCTACATCAATGGCTCTCATGGAATTAATGGAACAAATAACTACTGCTGTCGATCAAAAACAATATTGTGTCAGTATTTTTGTTGATTTAAAAAAAGCATTCGATACTATTGATCACACCATTCTCCTTGAAAAACTGAACAAATATGGTATTAGAGGACCAGCATTACAGTGGGTATCTAGCTATTTGAAAGATAGGAAACAATTTGTACAAATAAATGATGTAAGATCTGACCTCTGTAATATCACATGTGGAGTTCCCCAGGGCTCTGTGCTTGGACCAAAGCTATTTATTTTATATGTGAATGACTTGGTAAATGTGTCAGGACTCCTTAAATGTATACTTTTTGCTGATGATACCACATTTTTCTGTTTAGGTGAAGATATAGAACAAATGTTGGAATTGATAAAGACAGAATTTACCAAAATACAAACTTGGTTTAAAATCAATAAATTATCATTAAATCTAGAAAAAACTAATTACATGATATTCAGTAATAAAAAGAAAACTGTTGACGTTCCACTCAAAATTGAGGGTGTTGAGATTTGTAGAGTGAGTGAGGTGAAGTTTTTGGGTGTTATTATTGATGACAAACTGACATGGAAACAACACATAAATTCTGTAAGAATAAAAATAGCTAAATCGATTGCAGTACTGTACAAAGTCAGAGACCTATTGAATGATAAAGCTCTGTATTTGTTGTATAACACAATCATTGTTCCACACTTAATCTATTGTATTGATGTTTGGGGGAAAGCGTGTAAAACAATCACAAAGCCTATTTTTGTATTACAGAAAAGAGCTGTAAGAATTATCACTAGAAAACATTACTGTCATCCATCCAGTACATTATTTTATCAACTGAAATTATTGAAATTCCATGATTTGGTTGATTATAATATTTTATCAATTATGTATAGGGCTCAAAATAACGATTTACCTTTAAATATCCAAATGAATTTTGTTAAAAGACAAAGTTGTTATAATCTTAAGGGGACAGAGATGTTTGTAAAACCACAATTCAGAACTAGCTTGAAGGGACGTTCTACCTCAATCCAGGGAATTAGATTATGGAATGGCTTGGAGAATGTAGTTAAAAATGCCAAGTCACTGTTTACATTTAAGAAAATGATCAAAAGGAATTTGTTGAAAAAATATATATGAATTAGCATAATGTGTATTGTATCAATTATTAGTTATGTATTAGTATTAGAAAATTAGAAAGAGTTAGTCATTTTGTACTGCTGGTGAAAGATTATTATTGTTTAATCTGATTGTTTGAAAAAAGGGGCAGATATAATAAGATTTATTCTTCTTTCTGCTACCTTTCATTTTTTTACATTGTGTACGTATCATTAATGGGATTGTCTTGTATCGTATTTCTTTTGTAAAAAAATGAACAAATTTAATAAACATAAACAAACATTTAAATCAAACCAAGTTTGTATCTTGACAAACTCCTTATTAATTAACTCTAACAATTTTTCCAAGTCATAACTCGAATTAAAAAAAGTGGTGTCATCAGCAAAAAGGACACAATTGAGAATACCAGACACATCCATCAGATCATTGATACATAAAATAAACAACTTCAGTCCCAATACAGAGCCCTGTGGCACTCCACATGAAACACTACAGAGTCCAGATCTTAAATAATCTATTTGTACAAATTGTTTTCTGTCATGCAAATAGCTACGTATCCACTGCAAAGCAGGTCCTCTGATACCATATTTATCCAATTTTCCAAGTAGAATAGTATGGTCAATTGTATCAAACGCCTTTTTTAGATCAACAAACACACTAACACAATATGGTTTTTGATCCACTGCTGCAGTTACATATTCCGTCAACTCCATAAGAACTATGGAAGTTGATTTATTTGATCTGAACCCATATTGACTGTTACTTAAAATGTTATGTTTATCTAGAAAAAGGTCAAATCTAAATACAAATAAGTTTTCTAAAATGTTTGAGAATTGTGGCAGCAATGAAATAGGTCTGTAGTTGTTATATAGACACCTGTCACCATTCTTAAAAAGAGGAACCACCTTAGCTATTTTCATTCTGTTCGGAAATATTCCAGATGAAAATGACAAATTACAAATATATGTGAATGGCTCGATAACATAACTTATGATTTCTTTCATAACCATCATGTCCATATCTTCACAGTCTTTTGATCTTTTATCAGCAAATTTTTTGACTACCATCAGTATTTCTTCCTTGTCGGTTCCCTTTAGAAACATGCTATTTACACTACTATTAATAGAATGACCCGTACTTGTGTCCAATTTTGGTATTTTTCCAGCAAGGCTAGATCCGACTTTCACAAAAGAATTATTAAATCCATTTGCGATTTCACTTTCATCGTGGATTTCCACATTGTTTTCAACAAAACATTTCTTACATCCTGGAGACACTCCGTTGTCCTCCTACACTTACATTACCAAAACCTCTCTTTACTTGAGACATTTTATATATCCTTGCATACTATGAAAGTATTATGACTTTAGAAAGTGGCAGCTCAGCTAAAATGTATTTACAGGGCGTCTGGTCCAATGTGACTTGGTGGACAAGCCCCACTAGTGGTCTGTATACTTTTTTTCGTTGTTTTTAACACATCTCATTTTCAGTTGTTTTGGTGTTTTTGGTGCAGCATGTTTTTCTTTTTTGATTGTGTGTTTCTTCATTTATTTTCTGTGATTGAAGACCTTTTTTCTGTTGCATTTGTTTTATTGGTTAGGAGTTAGGATTATTCATGTGTTTTCAGCACGTTTTAACTGTTTGCTGTGCATTTAGCTGTGTGTAGCTTGTTTGCACCTGTCGTCCACCGTTGAGACAGGACTCCTCAGTGACTAACCATGAAAGATGTACCTCTTCTGGTGTAAGTTGAACTAGACTTTTACAGAAGCTCTCATAGTAAAAATCAAAGCACCACCTAGTGGTCAAATATAAAAATCTAACGTTTGGTAATAAAGGTACAAAGAAAAAACATTACTGAAAGGAATGCGTTATTTTATATGAGATTAAAAAGAGACAAAACACAGGTTATTATTCAGTTAAACTGCTTTTCTATGATATGGATCCCCATGTGTTTGTTTAAAGATGACTTACGTCCAAACCTGTGTCCACAAAGATCACAAGCAAATGCTTTCTGTCCTGTGTGAACTATCATGTGTGTGTTTAAAGTTGACTTCCGTCCAAACCTTTGTCCACAAAGATCACAAACAAATGCTTTCTGTCCTGTGTGAACTATCATGTGTTTGTTTAAATTTGACTTCTGTCCAAACCTTTGTCCACAAAGATCACAAACAAATGCTTTCTGTCCTGTGTGAACTATCATGTGTGTGTTTAAAGTTGACTTCTGTCCAAACCTTTGTCCACAAAGATCACAAGCAAATGCTTTCTGTCCTGTGTGAACTATCATGTGTTTGTTTAAATTTGACTTCTGTCCAAACCTTTGTCCACAAAGATCACAAACAAATGCTTTCTGTCCTGTGTGAACTATCATGTGTGTGTTTAAATGTGACTTCTGTCCAAACCTTTGTCCACAAAGATCACAAACAAATGCTTTCTGTCCTGTGTGAACTATCATGTGTGTGTTTAAATGTGACTTCCGTCCAAACCTTTGTCCACAAAGATCACAAGCAAATGCTTTCTGTCCTGTGTGAACTATCATGTGTCTGTTTAGATTATCCTTTCTGTTAAATCTTTTTCCACAGTCTTTACAACTAAATGAGGTCTGTCTTGACTGTCTTTTCTCGACTGAGCCTCCAGTTTTCTTCACTTCAACACATTCCTTGACAACCAAACAACTTGAAGACATCACTGACTGACTTGTCTTGTGAAATTGTTTCCCATGCTCAGTGAAGCTGCAAGATTTGTTGACAGTGTTTACGCCTGACTCAGGAGCTCTGCTCTTCTTCCAGTCTTTGTCACCGTCTTCAGGTTCTGACCCAGAGTCTGATAAGTCTTTTAGCTGAGAGTCAGAGTCATTCACATCATCACCTTCATCATCCTCACTGACTTCAGTCTCTGAAGAGCTGCAATCATCTCCATAAGTATTTAGATCTGGGTTCCTGGTAGTCTCTGCTCCTCCACAGTCCTCTCCACCAGTTGATGCTTTCATCTGGTCAGCTGAACTGCTGGTTGGAAGATCTTCCTCTTTTACTTGGTGCTGATGAAGCTGTAAAAATAGACGTTTCTCTTCATCTTCCTCACTCTTCAAAGGAACAGCAGTGAATGCAAACCCGGGGTCATCAGTCTCTGTTTTCACACAAAACTGCTCTCCCTCTTGACTGGTCCACAGTTCCTCATCTTCCTCCTTTATGTTGAGGGTCTCTGGATCCTGTTGATCCACCCCAAGCATCTGTACTTCAGGAGCTTCTTTAATCAGAACCATCTGCTGAACATCTGCAGGGACCACAGAAAACGTGAACATCAGGCACAATTATAACTTTAAATTCACACATACAGCGATGCTTGAAAGTTTGTGAAGCCTTTAAAACTTTATAAATTTCTGCATAAAAATGACCTAAAACATCATCAGATTTTCACACAAGTCCTAAAAGTAGATAAAGAGAACCCAGTTAAACAAATGAGACAAAATATTATACTTGGTCATTTATCGAGGAAAATGATCCAATATTACATGATTTTTCCTGAGATTTGTCAAGCTGTTTTATCAGTAATGCACAAAAATAAATTAAATATTGACGAGAGCATGTAGTGTTCACATGAACTAAGTTTGAATTTATATCCATCCATAGCCATCGTGAGACAAACTGCCTCAAGTGTACTCGTCAATGTCTGAAAGTAAACTAACAACTTGTAATTGTTACCAATAAAAACAACTGATTTTGCTTATTTATAACAAATTATAGTGTAAACTTTTGGTGGTGAATGATGCATATTTAGAGGTTTGTTTTATAATACAGTAATATATATAGTTACAACGGTACAAAAAAAAAAAAACTTTTCTACAGAATTGAGCAATGATTTAAAAGGCCTGTCTCAAATATATGTAAACTGTGAAATTATTTTTGGAGGAGACCATTATATGGTAATGGACAAATAGCTTGATAGATGTCCATCAAAGATGCAAAATCATCATTACAACTCCATTTTGTTTGAATTTTGTAATGAGTTCAAGTTGAATGATACATGGCACACTTTACATCCAGAGGCACACATTTTTAACTGGTTTAAAACCTGGAGGTTATGCACCATAACCAATGTTCCCTGGAGGAGGGGAACAAGGTGCAACGTCAAGGATGGGAAATAGCGCCCCCGCGCGGTTCACCTGTGAAGACACTTTCAATCACGCCTGTCAAAGGCCAACGAGCTTGTTGCATGTATATAAAACATGCAGCACGCCTCATTTCTTCATCTGCAAGCAGTTTGCCGAGCTTTAAACAAAGCATTGGAGGGGCCAACCTGTGTTGCACCATGTTCCCCTCGTTCAGGGAACATTGGTTATGGTGCATAACCTGCAGTTCCCTTTCAAAGGGTCACTACGGTGCTACGTCAAGGATGGGAACATACCATCACACCCCAGAATTGCATAAGCAGAGAGTGTAGGCCTTATGCTGACAGCAAGAGCACGTTCAACTCTTTTGTGAAGAAAGCACAGCCTGGGTGACGTCACATGTTGTGACTTCCAAGCTGTAGAATTTAATGAAAGTGTTGGGAGATGTCCAGTTAGCAGCAGAACATATTTCTGCTACTGGAACATCCCTAAACAGGGCCCAGGATGTGGCTAGGCCTCTCGTTTGATGTGCGTGCCGTGCACCCCACTGGGTGCTGGTTTGCCCATACTGCTTGCTGTAAGCTTTAAAAATAGCCGTCGGATAGTCGAACCTCGGATTCAGGAGGAGCAGTGTGGTTTTCGTCCTGGTCGTGGAACACTAGACCAGCTCTACACCCTCAACAGGGTCCTGGAGGGTGCGTGGGAGTTTGCCCAACCAGTTTACATGTGCTTTGTAGACTTGGAAAAGGCATTCGACCGCGTCCCTCGGGGGGTTCTGTGGGGGGTACTCCGGGAGTATGGGGTACCAGGCCCATTGATATGGGCTGTTAGGTCCCTGTACGACCGGTGTCAGAGCTTGGTCCGCATTGCCGGCAGTAAGTCAGGCTCGTTTCCGGTGAGAGTTGGACTCCGCCAAGGTTGCCCTTTGTCACCGATTCTGTTTATAACTTTTATGGACAGAATTTCTAGGCGCAGCCAAGGTGTTGAGAGGATCCGTTTTGGTGGCCTTAGAATCGCTTCTCTGTTTTTTGCAGATGATGTGGTCCTATTGGCTTCATCAGCTCGTGATCTACAGCTTTCGCTGGAGCGGTTTGCAGCTGAATGTGATGCGGCCGGGATGAGGATCAGTTCCTCCAAATCCGAGGCCATGGTCTTGAGCCGGAAAAGGGTAGCATGCCCTCTCCGGGTCGGGGAGGAGGTCCTGCCCCAAGTGGAGGAGTTTAAGTATCTCGGGATCTTGTTCACGAATGAGGGAAAACTGGAGCGTGAGATCGATAGGCGGATAGGTGCAGCGTCCGCAGTGAAGCGGGCGCTGTACCGGTCTGTCGTGGTGAAGAGAGAGCTGAGTCAAAAGGCAAAGCTCTCAATTTACCGATCGATCTACGTTCCCACCCTCATCTATGGTCATGAGCTTTGGGTTATGACCGAAAGAACAAGATCTCGGATACAAGCGGCTGAAATGAGTTTTCTCCGCAGGGTGGCTGGACTCTCCCTTAGAGATAGGGTGAGAAGCTCAGTCATCCGGGAGGGACTCGGAGTAGAGCCGCTGCTTCTCCACATCGAGAGGAGCCAGTTGAGGTGGCTCGGGCATCTGGTTAGGATGCCTCCTGGACGCCTCCCTGGTGAGGTGTTCCGGGCATGTCCCACCGGGAGGAGACCCAGAGGAAGACCCAGGATACGCTGGAGGGACTATGTTTCTCGGCTGGCCTGGGAACGCCTTGGGATTCCCCCAGAGGAGCTGCTCCAAGTGGCTGGGGAGAGGGAAGTCTGGGCCTCCCTACTTAGGCTGCTACCCCCGCGACCCGACCCCGGATAAGCGGAAGAAAATGGATGGATGGATGGATATATATATATATATGTATATAATATATATATATATATATATATATATATATATATATACATATATATATATATATATATATATATATATATATATGTATATATATATATATATATATATATATATATATATATATATATATATTAGGGCTGGACGATATGGCCAAAATTTTTATCACGATATAGTTCTTAATTTCGGTCGATATCGATATAATTCGATATCGATATAAACAATATAAAAGCCTAAAAAAAACTATAAACTATACAAATAAATTAATGTTCTCCTTGTATTTGTATTTAGCCTCCAAAAAGATGGAAATCACCATCAAATAAACATAAAATTCTCAACCCAATAATTCTCAGTCGGGTCATCTGGACACTTTCTTTTTTATAGAAACGTTTCACCCTCCATCCTCCATCCAATTTCTATAAAAAGAAACTTTCCAGATGACCCGACTGAAAATTATTGGATTTGGTACGTGGATTATTGAGCATGAACTTTCTTGCCATAAAATTCTCAACTGTGTCAATATTAATAGTTTTAACTTTAAACATCTTTAAAATTTACAGCATTGAAATTCATAGTTAATTAAATAAAACTTTTGGGTGTTGTTATTTATAAGAAGCTGACATAGAAATCTCATGGAAATTACTTAAGAATAAAAATAACAAAATCAATTGCATTACTGTATAAAGTAAAATAGTTTTTGAATGACAAAGTTTTGAATATATTGAATAATGTAATGATTGTTCCATATTTAATCTGTTGTATTGAAGTTTGGGGAAAAGCATGTAAAACTATTACAAACCCTGTTTTTTTTTGTTTTGTTTTTAAAGAGCTACAAGAATTATTAGTAGGAAGTGCTATGGTCACCCAACAAATATTTCATCAGTTTAAATTATTAAAATTTTATGATTTGGTTGAACATAGTATTTTACAAGTCATGTATAAAACTGAAAAAAAAATTACCCCCCAAATATTCAATTAAAATTTGTTTAAAGTTATTAAACCCTGAAGGGAATGTAAATGTTTGTAAAACCTCCATTTAGGACTAGTTTGAAGGAGCTGAGTTGTAAATCAGGAAACAGGATTGTGTTGACTTGATATCTTCTAAAACTATTTATATGTTTTAAAATATGATTAAATCAAAGTTGTTGGGAAGGTGTGGTGCAGGTGAAGTGAAGGTTGTTGTTTGTTTGTAGTTATTTTGTATTTTTTAAACAAGGGGCAGATATTAAAACACTATTTTCGTCTTTCTGCACATTTTCATTCAGTGTTTTTTCTTTCTTCTGATGAATTTGTTTTATTTTGAATAAAAAAACATGCAGCGCTGCTGGGGCTGTTTGTTTACGTCGTAGTTTCAGGGAAACGTTGGCTCAAACTTTATTGTTCTTCATCTTCTGACTCTCATCATATTCTATCGAGTGGAAACTCTTCAGATTAAACAAGTTAGATGTTTCCACCGCTAGTTAGAACGACTTTGTCACGTTTTGAAAAATAAACAAACCGAGGACTCGCTGCAGATGAGACCTGCAGTTTAACAAAACCGAACTACGTCCACACCGACGAATTAGTCTTTCCTCTCATCAGTGATGTCGTCTCTTTCTCTTCGCTTGTGAAACTTTGTTCAGTCACATTCTGACGGTCATGAGCACTCGTTTGACTCGTTTTGAAGCGAAAACTTAACGCGCTTTGGAGACTAGCTTAGCTTTTAGCCTGCTACCGCTAACGCCTGCTGCTGGACTGAGCGCTGCGTAACAACGACGTCACCACGCACGTTTTGTGTCACAGCTTTTTCTGTCCGGGCGGGTTGTTGAAGCAGCCGCTCCAACCCGAACAGAAACAGAAAAACGTTGTAAAATCCTATCGAAATATCGAAAATATGCTTAAACTTCATATCATCGTTATTGAATAAAAGTATATCGCGATATTTATCGTTATTGAATTATCGTCCAGCACTAATATATATATATATATATATATATATATATATATACAGTATATATATGTATATATATATAGATCGATAGATAGATCGATCGATAGATCGATAGATGGATACGGTAGCTTTATTTGTCCCTGTAGGGAAATTAGTTTGCAACATTGTCAGCAGGCATTGACATAAAGGACATACTTATACAAACATGACATTAACATCCATCACAGCAAAGATGTTTGAGCTCAGTAATTCATGATATGTTTGTATTATTTAATGATTTAATTGCTTGTGGTATGAAAGAAAATTTTGTTCCGTTTCTTGAGAATAAAGGAAGGCCGTACCTTCGCCCTGAAGGAAGCAACTCAAATGAGGATCTTAGGGGATGTGTGTTGTCTGCTATAATCTTGTTTGCCTTCCTCATAACTCTGTCCATGTATATTTTTTCCATACTTGGCAGAGGGGTCCCTAGCAGTTTGCTGGCTGTAGTTACTATACTTCTCAATGATTTCTTCTGAGCCTCTGTAGCATTGCCAAACCAACAGATGTTACAAAACGTTAAAATACCTTCAATAAAAGCAGAATAAAACATTAAAAGCATCGAGTTATTGACTCTAAAAGAACCCAGTTTCTTTAACCCTTGGATGCATGAACGACCAATACCTACATTCTTCCATGAGTGGGGTCAAAAATGACCCCAATTAGAATCAATGTGTTTTTGCAATGAATTTAAATGATGTCTTTAATTTTGGTCAAAGGCGATTATATTTATTATAGTTGGGGCAACAAAAGACTGATTTTACATTTAACATGCTTATTCATAACTTTTTATAACTTTTTTTCACACAAAATAACATCAAAAATCTTCAAAAATTATTGCTAGAATGTCCATCTGTCTGAAGGACAAAAAAGAGAATGAACATACGACCAGAACACTGTACACTCACATGTGCCCACACAAACATCTTTTTTCTATTCACTGTGTGTAGTTGTCACAAACTATTTGCTTTTGGCTGTGACCATTGCACACTGTAGTGCTGCATTTCCTGCACCAATTGGTGGCTTTGCAGTCTTTGTTTCTTGGACACATCTGACACCTCTTTCTCTTCTGTTGGCCCTCTGTGCCTCTCTCCTGTTACTTGTTTGCAACTTTTGTCACTCCACATCTTCCAATTGCTTCAGTGATGTCGGTTGGTAGGTTCAGGGTAACTTGGGTTGTGTAGAAAACTCCCAAAGAGCATACACATTGATACATTTCAGTTCTTCTCACTTTGTGCAAGAATGGTCACTCCAATGAAGGCCATGAGCTCCTCTTGCTTACATTTTTTCACTCTTTTCCTTTGCTTATTGCAGCTCTTCTTCCCTCCATGTTTGTTCATGTCAACATCTCTTGATATACTATCCATCCATCCATTATCTTTTACCCACTTCTTTCATTTTTGGGTGACGGGGGTCGCGGTGCCCATGTCCAGCAATCACTGTGCGAGGGGCAGTGTACACCCTGGACGGGTCGCAAGTCTATCACGGGGCCACATAGAGACAAACCACCATTCATTCTCTCACTCACACCTAGGGACAATTTTAGAGGTACCAATCAGCTAGGCATGTAACAGTACAAGTGGGTGTACCGAACCGTTTCGGTACAACACGTTCGGTTCGGTCCACCTGCGTACCGTTTCGGTTATTTTTTTCACGCATTAAATGTTTTTAACGGGAGAATATATGCGCGCGGAACTAAAAATCCCTAGGCATGTTTCAGCACGGCGCTATTATTTGTTGCATAGCCCCCTTGCAGCACGAGGGCTGTGTCTCAATTCAGGGGCTGGGTCCTCATGAGTGCGCATTTGTCGGCCGCATACGTCATTGCCCCGCGCGGAGGACTGTCCCAATTCGAAGACTCCTCCTCATGCGGCCGAGGAATGCGGCCTACTTCCTGCCGAAATCGAAGGATGCATCCGTGAACCTTCAAGACGGAGGCTATCCCAGAATTCATAGCGCCAGCAGAGATTTCGCGGGGGGGTGGGACTTTCTGCGTGCAGGGTCGGGGCTGCTGTTGAGTCATCAGCTCGTTCTGACAACAACCTCAGCGCGAATATTCATTCAACCTTTATTTAGTCATCTCAAACAACCTCAGCGCGAATATATCTCATTAAAATTTAACTACAGAAACAACTAAAAAAAATGTGTTAGCTGAATATATATTAGTGTTTCTGAGTTTACTGTTTTTGAAGAACTGATTACAAATCAGATTATTTTACACGTGCGTAGCAAGGATTTTCTGAGGGGCGATCTGTTAAAACCCAGAGTGGACCTATGAAAAGCAAGTTGTCCAGTAGCTCAATTGGTTAAGCATCCTGCGGTTGGCGCGTAGAGCTTTTTCTCGAAGCTGGTTCGAATCTCACTCGGTACGGTTAAAACTTATTTTACGTTTGTCTTTTATTGGATTAAAAAAAAGAAGGAGTTTCACAAACTCCTTTTTAATCTCAGTCCTCATTTTTTTATCCAATAAAAGACAAACGTAAAATAAGTTTTAACCGTACCGAGTGAAATTCGAACCAGCTTCGAGAAAAGTATCTCTGCGCCAGCTGTGGGATGCTTAACCAATTGAGCTACTGGGCAACTTGCCTTTCATAGGTCCACTCTGTCTTTCAAACGATTGCCCCTCAGAAAATCCTTGCTACGCACGTGTAAAATAATCTGATTTGTAATCAGTTCTTAACAAACAGTAAACTCAGAAACACTAATATATATATTCAGCGAACATATTTTTTGCGGCGTCCCTTCTCTTTCCACACACACACCAAGCGTGCACACTTCCCACCCATTTCAAGAGAACGCCTACCCACTTCAATGCCGGCTCTCCGGAAGGCTAGACCGTCCCATTTCAGCAGTTTCGTCCAGCCCACCCGGCCTTGTGAGTGCGTGGCCTACTCGGCCCAGCTAGGCTGGGTCCTCATGAGGACGCAGCCCCTGAATTGAGACGCAGCCGTCGAGGAGGAGGAGCAACGTAGCATGCTAACTATGGCTACAAACAAGCCGGAGCTTGAAGATCCTCACAGCTCGTTGTGCTCGCCTGTTTGGGAACATTTTGGCTTTCCTGTTAAAACTCACGATGGGGAAAGACAAGTTGACAAATCCAAAGCTGTGTGTAGGGCTGTGCGATATGACGATATATATCGTGGGGACGATGTAAACATGTCTATCGTGCTACTTTCCTTCTATCGTCTCTATCGTGATAAATAAGAATAAAAAAATAAAGGTCGCAAAGAAGCTTCATATTGTGGTTTTGCGAGATGACGGCGCTGCTTTATGTTTGACGCACGCGCGGGTTTGCGACACATGCTTTACGTTGTTAAACTCAAGTTCAACAGAGACGCAGCCGACATGAAGCCGGTGTCACCACCAGATATCTATGGGTGTCACAACATGGAGAAACAGCTGCGCAGGCAGCCCAAGAAGAAGAACTTTTACCAAAAAGAGGGGAAGCTCACCTTGTTAGCTTCCATTATTTTTCACTACAGTTCTCAAAGTATTAAATGACATCATACATGCCCTGGACTGCAAACAATACTGTGTTGCCCTATTTATAGACCTGTCCAAGGCATTTGATACAGTTGATCACAGACTATTGACAAACATCCTGGAACACTCTGGTCTATCAAAACTTGCAGTCTCCTGGTTCACCAACTACCTAACTGACAGAACGCAGTCTGTTCATGTAGCCGGATCCTCCTCTACTTTCTTAGATGTTGTGAAAGGGGTGCCACAGGGTTCTGTCTTGGGTCCCATTCTTTTCTCCCTATACATAAACGATCTTTGCAGTGATCTGTCAAATGCCTCCCACCATTATTACGCAGATGACACCATCATCTATTGCTGTTCTTCCTCCCTCAGCCAAGCTTTCACCTCTCTTCAGGACGCTTTTAATATTATTCAGTCACGGCTGCAAAAACTTAGACTGGTCCTAAATGCCGACAAAAGCAAGTGCATGGTTCTTGCCAACAGAAAGCAGCAACCAGAGAACCCACCTCAAATTGGAACCCAAGAGGGAAAACAAATAGAAATGGTCTCCACCTACAAATATCTAGGTTTCAACATTGACACTGAACTGTCTTTTAAAACCCACATCTCCAAAATGGCCACTAAACTGAAACTGAAGCTAGGTTTCTTCTTCAGAAACAAATCCTGCTTCTCATGCAAAGCCAGGAGAACATTAGTAGCTGCAACATTCATGCCAATACTAGATTATGGTGACGTGCTGTACATGAGTGCTGCATCAAAATACCTACAGTCCTTAGACTCCATTTACCACGGTGCCCTTCGGTTCATTACTGACTCCAGTTATCGCACTCATCACTGTGAGCTTTACGTAAAATCTGGCTGGTCATCTCTCAGCACTCGCAGATACACTCACTGGATATCCTTCATCTACAAGACCCTCCTAAACCTAGTCCCGTCATACCTCACCTCCTTAATACAAACATCACACAGTCATTACTCCCTGCGCTCTAACGATTTAGTCCTCCTGTCAGTTCCTCCTGTCAGAACTGAACTAGGAAAAAGAGCATTCAGCTTCGCCGTCCCCTCAGCCTGGAACAACTTACAGAAAGATCTGAAACTATCAACATTCATCTCTCCTGGATCCTTTATGTCAACCGTAGTAGAAAATGTCATCAAGAAACTTGACCATTGCAGATGTTTCTAACCATTACTTATCCAATATACATGTCATTGTTGATTTTTTTAACTTTATTTACCCAACCGAGGTCTGTCTGCTTGTTTTGTATATAATGTATATAGAAATCTGTCATATCCTGTTGGTTTTGAACTGTCAACATCTGTTTACTGTGATTGTAGTTTTCTTTATTTTCTTTTGATAAGTGCAAATGCCTATTGCCAATGTGACGTGTGCTGCTGACCACTTGACCAGGTCACCCTTGTAAAAGAGATCTCGATCTCAACGGGCTCTACCTGGTTAAATAAAGGTGATTGATTATTTAGCTCCGCTGAAACTCGGAGACAAAATGCGTCCAGAGGACACGAAGTCCAACCGAGTCCGAACTCGGGTCCAGTTAACCAATACAAAACAGACCAGAGACACAACAGAACCGGAATCAAACGCAACGTTTTCTCTTTTCTGTTTCTTTGCCTTGTTTACTCCAGTCAGAGCGGATTTCTTCTTCGTGGGTTTTATTAGCAGCCGTTGTTTTACCGCCACCTGCAGGAAAATTTGGACCAAAGTAGGTCCAAAGTTGGACCAAAGTTTCTACTTTGGTCCAAATTTCCTTGTTCTTTTTGTTCACATTCTTATAATTGTAACTGTATCTGTAGTAAAATAAAATAAAAAATAAAAAACTTTGGTCCAAATTTTTCCTGTACACACACACACATCGTGTTGTATATATACAACACGATGTGTGTGTGTGTACAGGAAAAATTTGGACCAGTTTTTTTTTATATCGTGATATATATCGTTATCGTGATATTAAAAAGTCCATATCGTGATATATGATTTTTTCCATATCGCCCAGCCCTAGCTGTGTGTCGTCATTGTTTCACCGAGGTTGGATATGCAGCAGGCAACACGTCTAACTTATTAACGCATTTGAAATGACATCATCCAAATGTGAACGTCTCAGCCACAAGGAAGAAAAGCAGCCTGGTTCAAACACCGATAACAGCAGCATTTAAACAGCCTTTATCAGGTCAGTCAGATCGCTTCAAATCAATAACACAAGCTGTTGGAGTGTTTATCGCGTTGGATCTACGTCCGTATTCTGTTGTTGAAGGCACCGGCTTTAAACATATGATTAAAGTTCTTGAGCCCCGTTACAACATCCCATCACGTCAACCTTTTAGCCAAAAAGTCGTACCAGCGCTTTATGAAAAAGCTAAAAGTGAAATCGTCAACAAGCTATCGAGTGTGCCAGCTGTGTCTCTCACCACGGATGGATGGACATCGCGTGCAACAGAGAGTTATTTAACTCTAACTGTACACTATATTACACCAGAGTGGGAGATGGCGAGTCACGTTTTGCAAACGAGGGCCGTTTATGATCAGCACACTAGCACAAATCTTGCTGAGCACCTGAAGGAGGCGGTGCATGAATGGAAGCTGGAGAGACCTGGGATTACATTTCCTGTTACAACTGACAACGCAAAAAACATCATCAATGCTGTAAAAGAAGCAGGGCTGGGTCCTCAGATAGGCTGTTTTGCACATACCATTAACTTGGCTTCCCAAAAGGCAACAAACATTAATCAGGTGTCAAGATTATTGGGCAAAGTCAGGAGGGTTGTTGCATTTTTTCACAGAAGCACCACAGCTGCCAACATCCTGGAGTGTAAACAAGAAATGCTCAATATTCCAAAACATGCACTCATTCAAGATGTTCCCACCCGCTGGAACTCCAGTTATGACATGATTGAAAGATATCTGGAACAGCAAGCAGCCATATATTCTGCACTAACAGAAAAAACTCTCAAAAGCAAAGGTGTTTACACCCTCAATGAAGAGGAGGTGGCAATGGCAGAGGAACTGATCGAGGTTCTTAAACCTTTAAAAACTATCACAACGCTGATGATCACTGAAACAAGAGCTTCTGTGTCAATGATACTCCCCCTGAAAGCCACTGTTCTCCACTCCATGGGACCAAAACAAGAAGACAGTCCAGTTGTGAGAGATGTGAAGGTTGCTGTCACAAAAAACTTGGAGGACAGATACTCTATGGGCTATGACTTTTTGCATAAGTGCACAGCCCTGGACCCCAGATTTAAAGCCCTGCCACATATGGATGACGATACCATACCATACCATACCAGTTTATTTATAAAGCACTTAAAAATACAGCTGCAGCCGTCCGAAGTGCTGTACAAGAATAAAAACAAGCACAAAACAATAAAAACAATCAATCTCAATCATATAAATATCGGTACATCACAAGTAAAATAATACAACACTAAAACAGAGATGTGAACTCATTCTGGTTTAAAAGCCAATGAAAACATATGTGTTTTTAAACGAGTTTTAAAAACAGATATTGATGGGGCCTGCCTGACCTTCAGTGGCAGCTCGTTCCACAATTTAGGAGCCAGAGCTGAAAATGCTCTGTCTCCTCTGGTCTTATAAAAGGTTTTTGGGACTGCTAAAAGCATCTGGTCAGCGGATCTGAGAGCACGTGATGGCACATAAAGTTGAAGCAGTTCAGACAGATAAGAGGGACTAAAACCGTTCAAAGACTTAAAAACAAACAATAAAACTTTAAAATGGATTCGAAACTGGACAGGAAGCCAATGAAGGGACATTAAAACTGGAGTGATGTGCTCACGTCTGCCTGTACCAGTCAAAAATCGTGCAGCAGCATTTTGTACCAGCTGCAACCGAGAAAGCGAGGTCTTATTTACTCCAATCAGAAGAGAGTTACAATAATCCAGGCGTGAAGTAATAAAAGCGTGGATTACGGTCTCTAAGTGGCGTCTAGAAAGGAGGGGCTTGATTTTTGACAGGCGTCTCAGATGAAAGAACGAGGATTTAACCATGCTGTTGATGTGACAGTCCAGTTTCAGGCAGGGGTCAACGATGAGCGAGAGAGGATCTTCAACCACCTCATAACTGAAATGATGACCATACAAGAAGAGGTATGTTTATTGTATTATGATCTAATTAACTTTATACATTTAAAAATATAATCTTATTTTAAAAAAATTAACCTCTTTGCAGTCTGCGGATGTCACCGAGATAGCAGCTGAGCCATCTTCCTCTTCAGGGAAATCATCTCCCCCTCCAACTAAGAAATCTGCAATGACTGAACTCTTTGGTGAACTTTTCCAGGGACAGGTGGAAAGTAGCAAGTCCCTTTTGGAGCAGGTCCAAGAAGAAGTCCGTGAGTACAGAGCTTCAGGGTGCCCTTCACTTGAAGCTGACCCTCTTCTTTGGTGGAAAGACAATGAGGCCAAATACAGACACACTGCAAAATTAGCAAAGCGCTACCTCTCTATTCCTGCTACCTCTGTTGCTAGTGAGCGAGTTTTCTCCACCGCTGGAGATATTGTCACTGCAACCAGATCTATGCTTTTGGCAGAAAATGTGGGCAAATTGATCTTTTTGGCCAAAAACTTGAAACTTGATTAGATTTTTTTTTTAAAGGCGTTCAATACAGAAACAACTGGACTTTATTTGTAACAGAAGACGTTTCGCTTCTCATCCGAGGACCTTCCTCAATTCTCCTCGGATGAGAAGCAAAACGTCTTCTGATACAAATAAAGTCCAGTTGTTTCTGTATTGAATGCCTTTTTTTGATTAAAAGACCGTCCATCCATCCATCCATTTTCTTCCGCTTATCCGGGGTCGGGTCGCGGGGGTAGCAGCCTAAGTAGGGAGGCCCAGACTTCCCTCTCCCCAGCCACTTGGAGCAGCTCCTCTGGGGGAATCCCAAGGCGTTCCCAGGCCAGCCGAGAAACATAGTCCCTCCAGCGTATCCTGGGTCTTCCTCTGGGTCTCCTCCCGGTGGGACATGCCCGGAACACCTCACCAGGGAGACGTCCAGGAGGCATCCTAACCAGATGCCCGAGCCACCTCAACTGGCTCCTCTCGATGTGGAGAAGCAGCGGCTCTACTCCGAGTCCCTCCCGGATGACTGAGCTTCTCACCCTATCTCTAAGGGAGAGTCCAGCCACCCTGCGGAGAAAACTCATTTCAGCCGCTTGTATCCGAGATCTTGTTCTTTCGGTCATAACCCAAAGCTCATGACCATAGATGAGGGTGGGAACGTAGATTGATCGGTAAATTGAGAGCTTTGCCTTTTGACTCAGCTCTCTCTTCACCACGACAGACCGGTACAGCGCCCCCTTCACTGCGGACGCTGCACCTATCCGCCTATCGGTTCCAAGATGGCGCCCGTAAGCATGGCTGCGTGTCCACCTCTCCTGTGGGTGTTTGGAATTTTTGTGTTTTGTTCGTTCTTCATTGGAGACATAACTACACTGCTGGTTTATGATCGGAAGCAGCTTCTGGATTTACGGTTTGCTGCCGCGGATGTCGCTGATTCGGGCCAGTATGAGCGTACCTCGGGATCGGGGAGGCCCCCTCTGCCCCCGTTGCTCGGAGACGAGCTGCCCGTTTACCTCCGCTGCTCTTCGCACCAGCCTGCACGGAGAAATCGATCGACTCGGAGGAAGAAACGCGGCTCACGAGCTGGCCGGCTGGTGAAGCTCAGAGCCCGGCGTTCTGCCTCGCTGTCTTCAGCTGATGGTCTCGATTCTCATCGCCAGTCTCCCGCGTGCACGGACCAGGAAAACAACGGGGATCTCCGGCCGGAGCAGCTCTCTGTGGGCAGCGAGCCGCGGGGCGCTCCCCCACCAGCTGTTAGCACATCAGCTGCTAGCAGCTCATCAGCGGCTAGCTCGGATATCATCAAATTCTGTGTTGTCAACGCCCGATCTGTTTGCAACAAAACGTTCATCCTCAGGGATTACTTTGAAGAGCACGACTTGGACTTTTTCTGCATCACAGAATCGTGGATGTCGTCGGGTGAGTCCAGCGCGCTGACGGAAATAATACCACCAAACTGTTTGTTTTTTAACGACCCGCGACCATCAGGTCGTGGCGGTGGGTTATTAACTATCTTCAAATCAACTTTTGACTGTAAACAACTGTCCATTCCAGTCTCCTGCTCT
>JBBPBX010040616.1:12863-29280 GCA_038048925.1 Garcialebias charrua
ATATATATATATATATAACGACCCATATTACACTTTTGTTTTCAAGAATAAACTTAAGTGAACTTTCCAAACACGAGGAAACATAATCAATAAACTCAACAAAGTTAAATAACTGATGTATTTTTTTGTTAATAGATAAATGGTTGGAAGGGTTTTTAATTTATTTTAGAACTAAGATTTAAAACATTTTCTACCAAACGTATTACTTTTACTATTACACAAAATTATTGTATTAAAAAAAGTTATATTTCTATGGTAAAAAGCAAATTTTTTGGCCCTGCATATAGTTTCAACTTGACGATTTTGACCCACATATCAATAAATTTGGACACTACTGAAATATGCATTTTTGTGTCGGCTAATATTGTTTTGCTGCTGCGGCCATCTTGAACAAGGTTGTCCCCAAAACTTAATAAGTTGTTTATGTCAGGACATTGTAATGTGAACCTTTGGCTCCAGAGCTGCAGTTTGCAAACAACTGTTCTGTTCCAATGAATAAATCATGCACATGTGCCTTACTGTTGCATGTGGTGACAGGTTTAGATGTTCAATTTCCATGTTTGAATGTAAACTATGAGACTAAGATAGCCACATTTGAGCTTTTAATCTGTTAACATTATTTCCCGTAGCACCATGATGAAGAAAACCCGCCACCTTTACACACACATTCTGTTTCACGTGCATGTTTTTTTTAAATCACAGACTGCTTCAGTGGGTATTACAATTCTAAAATAGCTCTGCAGCAGACAGAGTTTCATTCTGTGCTGTGCAAAAGTCGAGATGGGCTGATCCGTATTCTTCACAGTTGTGTGTCCTCCCTCAGTGGCAGACAATAGTTTTCCATTAGGAGAAGTGATTCTGTGCAGAGCCTCGGGCAGAGCCTCAGACAATAACATGGCGACCTAAAGCTCATGTCTGAGAAACCCAGTCAACTCTCATCACCTCCAGGCAGCTGATTCCCTCACTGAAGTGGCTTAAAGACAGGCTTATCTCAAGTAAGCTTGTCCAAGTTAATAGAGTAAGAGCAGCTTATTTGATTAAGAGTGCATACAAAGGAGGATGTAGTGATCTGTGACTGGGAGAAGAGTACATTCCAACTGTAGAATACAAATCAATTTGATTATACGACTGCTCAGTTCTGCAGCACAGTCAGGCTAAAGGACATCAAAATATCCATCCTCTGCTGCATGTAGTCTACTCACGATTCCCCGCAAATATTTACATGTTAGTTTTTTCAGAAACATAACACATTGTTGCAATAACTTAAGTCCACAGAAGTTCAATTATGAGTTCTGTGAAATATAAAATAAACATGAAAGATGCTGTTGTTTTAATTAATCTTACAATGAGGTGTCTGTCTGTGGGACTGATATAGTGGACAAGTTGCAACCACTCCCTGTTGAATGAAATGTGTAGAATGCTGACCAACCACTGAAGATAAGCAACACCAGGAGTGGGGCACATATTGTTTTCATGACTCTTCTTTTAGTCAAAAACAACTTCATATAAGGAAGCTGCAAACTGTTGCTGGAAAAGAAATGAAATAAGTGATGTGTGCTAGAATAACATGTTTTGTAACATTTCTGGGTATAGTCTTTATGTATAAATACTCTGTGTGGATTTCCCCCATTCAGACGGGACTTTTTGATGGCTGTGTTTCTGTAACTTGCTTGGTCAACGTCTCCTTCCAGCTGGAAGCTTAATAAATTATTGTATGGTATCTGGCATATGACTACGTCTTTCCTCCACAAATACAACAAACCGACAAGAGGACTTGAGTGCTGGGTAAATTGTGTCGTCGACAATTTGGTGCCGTGGACCTGGATTTGTGGAGTAGGACAGTTGGTAAAAAGAAATGATCATGAAGAAGGACGAACAGCACAATCACAAGAGCCGGCCTAAGGTAAGGAGAATTTTCCTCTAATATTTAGTTTATTTCTCATTTGGTGTTTTCGTTTTATGAAGCGCCACGACTTCTCCATCAGAGCCAGGACCACCATGTCCCAGAAGCTCCCGGCCGACTACCAGGACAAACTGGACAACTTTCGTGCCTTCGTGAGTCGGCAGGTAAGCTAACATGTTTTTTTTGTGTGTGTTAAACGTACCTGTATGTTGCTAAATTTTAATATACTAATTTAATATAAAATTGCGCAATCACAGCGAGTTTGTTGTCAGTGCGCACGCGTTTCTTTGTTTAATGTACGAAGATGTCTCCTTCGTCTGTCGCCTGGTACCGGTCAATTTAGGAGTACAGCAGGAGCGTTGGAAACTAACATGTGGTTTTTTGTGTGTGTGTGTTAAACGTAGGGTACCTGTATCTTGCTAAATTTTAATATATTAATTTAATATAAAATCGCGTGCTCACAGCGAGTTTGTTGTCAGTGCGCGCGCGTTTCTTTGTTTAATGTATGAAGATGTCTCCTTCGTGTGTCGCCTGGTTCTTTGTTTACTTTTTTTGTGTGTTTAACGCACTGGTATCCTGCTAAATTTTAATATATTAATTTAATAATAATAATAATAATGAATTAAATTTATAACACACTTTTTATTAACAAAAATCTCAAAGTGCAGCTAAAATTAAAGATAAAAAAACAAGTGATAAAATCAAGTAAGATCAGAGATAAAATCATGTGGAGGCAGAGTAGGCTCGCTTAAAAGGAAAGGTCTTTAAATAAGCCTTGTTTAAAGTCAACCAGTGACTGTGGAGCACTGGTTTAATATAAATGTGGACATGTGATGTGGACATGTGATGTGATGTTGACAAACAAAGATTTTTTTTAATGTTGCAGGTCAGTTGGTGCGCTCACAGCAGGTCTGTGAGTGCACGCTCGATTCTTTTGTTTACTGACGCTAATGTCTGCCTTTTGTCTTTCTCACGCCAGGTCCAGACGCATGGGTTCACTGGCGGCCATATTATTAATTTGGATAATGTTCCACTGGCTTTTGACATTCCTTTGGGCCGCAGTGTCTCCCAGAAGGGTGAAAAGACAATCAACATCCTCACCACAGGCCATGAGAAGTCTCACTTCACTGTTGTTCTGGCCTGTGGTGCTGACGGTTGCAAACCCCCCCCCATGGTCATCTTCAAGAGGAAGACGATCCCAAAGGAGGACTTCAGCTCCAGAGTGGTGGTGGCGGTGAACCCGAAAGGATGGATGGACGAAGCGATGATGCTGCACTGGATCACCAAATGCTTCGTCCATCGTCCTGACAGGTTCTTCAAGACGAAGAAGGCGCTGTTGGTGATGGACAGCATGAGGGCCCATATAACAGAGCCCATGAAAGCCAAGATTAAGACCCGCAACACCATGCCAACCATCATTCCTGGGGGTCTGACGAAACTCCTTCAACCGCTTAACAGCTCGGTCAACCGGAGTTTCAAGGCCTCCCTGAGGAAGTTGTGGGAGGAGTGGATGGTCAGTGGAGAGCACAGTTTCACAGCAACGGGGAGGATGCGGCACGCGACCTTCGCCCAGGCGATGGAGTGGGTCGACAAGGCCTGGGCTTCTGTGACCACCCGCACCATCAAGGCAGGGTTCAGGAAGGCGGGCATCCTCCCCCGGCCTGCTGGAGCTGGTGCTGAGGCAGAGGACAGCAGTGTTGATGATGATGATGATGATGAGGAGGAGGAGGAGGAGGAGGAGGAGGGACAAGGACCTGGACCTCTGACCAGTGGCAGGCTACCTCCATCACTGGCTGAACTTTTTCAGAGTGACACTGAGGACGAGGAGTTTCTGGGGTTTGAATGATTTGTAGAATAGATTTGTAAATATTGTAAATAAAAACCACAAAAAAAACCCCATCGGTTTCTGTCTTTATGTGCGGGTGTACAGGTAGTAATTTCAAAGCTGCTTTATTTACGTGTGTGGGTGTACTGGTAACTGTCAAAGTGCATTTCTGAACAGTCAGCTGCACCACCAGCAGCTGCAGCTCCCAGCTCTCCTGCACTGGTATCCACAGCAACTGCAACTCTGAGCAGATCACCTTCAGCTGCAACTCTGGCAGCTCACCAACTTGGTGTTATTTACGTGCTGAAATAAACTGATTTGTAATCATTTATTAACAAAAATTAAACTGAGACACAGTCTTACAAAAAAGGTAGCCAACAAATATTTTCAGGAGTTTCTGTAGTTTAATTTTAATCAATGAATCAATCAAAAACTTTATTTCAGACGCATGGTCCATAGTAACAAAACAACAACCACCAAAAATAAAAATCCATCCATCCATCCATCCATCCATTTTCGTCCGCTTATCGGGTCGGGTCGCGGGGGTAGCAGCCTAAGTAGGGAGGCCCAGACTTCCCTCTCCCCAGCCACTTGAAGCAGCTCCTCTGGGGGAATCCCAAGGCGTTCCCAGGCCAGCCGAGAAACATAGTCCCTCCAGCGTGTCCTGGGTCTTCCTCTGGGTCTCCTCCCGGTGGGACATGCCCGGAACACCTCACCAGGGAGGCGTCCAGGAGGCATCCTAACCAGATGCCCGAGCCACCTCAACTGGCTCCTCTCGATGTGGAGAAGCAGCGGCTCTACTCCGAGTCCCTCCCGGATGACTGAGCTTCTCACCCTATCTCTAAGGGAGAGTCCAGACACCCTGCGGAGAAAACTCATTTCAGCCGCTTGTATCCGAGATCTCGTTCTTTCGGTCACAACCCAAAGCTCATGACCATAGATGAGGGTGGGAACGTAGATCGATCGGTAAATTGAGAGCTTTGCCTTTTGACTCAGCTCTCTCTTCACCACGACAGACCGGTACAGCGCCCGCTTCACTGCGGATGCTGCACCTATCCGCCTATCGATCTCACGCTCCAGTTTTCCCTCATTCGTGAACAAGACCCCGAGATACTTAAACTCCTCCACTTGGGGTAGGACCTCATCCCCGACCCGGAGAAATAAAAATAAAAAAAAGATAAAAAGGATAACACCAACCAGACACAGTAAAAATAGAATGATCATCCATTGCCAAATAATTTAAGGCGCCAGTGATTCCACAAACTTGAATAGAACCTAACCGAGCTCTGTACGGGGTTGGTCAGAGTACAGATGATGCTATTTACAGAGTTTGTTAGCCTACACATACATCTGTACATAAGGTTACGAAGCACAGCTGCACAAGTTGGTACGTTGGCATTTGCAAACATCTGGCTGGCACTACTCCATCGCGGCACCTTAAGCAGCATCCTCATGCCATCATTGTATGCCACCTGTAGTTTATGCATACTGCTCTTTCTGTAATGCCGCCACAGGTGTGCAGTGTACATTGGGGTACAATATGTTTTGAAGAGTGCAGTTTTTACAGACACTGAGCACATAGAGAACCTCCGAAGAAGCACATTAGCTTGTACATATTGCATACAACGCTGCCTGTAAATGTCCCTGTCATCAGACAGGTCAGCGGTTATGTAATGTCCCAAGTATTTCACCTCCTCACTGACTTGGAGGATGTTGCCAGACAGAGTGAAGTCAGGGAAAGATAATTTAGTGTCCTCTTTGCTCCTGATAATCATGATGATACTTTTTATTGCATTATATTTAATATCAAAGTCCAGTCCATACTGAGAGCAAACTCTTAACAGTTGCTGCAGACCAGCACTATATGGACAAAATACAACAAGATCATCAGCATACATTAGGCGGTTGATGGTTCTATTACCAACCCAACAGCCAGTCTACATTGATTCAGCAGTTTAGATAAATCATCCATATACACGTTAAAAAAGCAAGGAGACAAAATGCTGCCTTGTCGCACACCATTACTCACATAAAAAGACGATGAAACAGATTTTCCCCATTTTACACACATAGACTGGTGAGCATACCAATACACTAAGATTCTTAAAAGATATTTCGGTACTCCTCTTTCATGCAATTTATAAAACAATTTCCCATGATTTACATAATCAAACGCTTTTGAAGCATCTATAAAACACGTAAAAATTGTGGTATTATGCCTATTGTATAGATCCAAGATCTCCTTGAGAGCAAAAATGCACATATCAGTGCCAAGGTTTGGTTTGAAGCCAAACTGATTATCGGATGTCAGGAGAAACTTCTCCATTCTGTTTAACATAGCTCTCTCCAAGACCTTTGATAAAGTACTGGCTAGAGCTATAGGTCGATAGTTGTCTTTGCTATTTATCTTACCAGCCTTATTCTTAACAATAGGCACTAAAATCACAGACAGTATAGAATCTGGTAAAATGCCATGAATTAAAAACCCAGTAAAACAAATGGCTAGTGTAGTGGGCATGACCTTGTCCACTTTTAAGACACCTGTGTACTTTTGAACTGTCCAGTGATGACCTTTACTGACCTCTCAGTAAAGCAAGACATTTACTACAAAATCATTCATTTAGCTATAATCTGATAACATAGTCACCAAAAGAGACTATTTCTATCTTTGATTTTAGGCTGATGTGATCAAAAGAATAACTTTTGTCATTTTCATGATGTGTGCTTTTAAGCTGTGTTATTCTGTAAGAGTTAAACTGTGTTCACTGCTGTGTTAAAGGTGAAATCTCGGGTCACAGAGACCCGACTGTTTTGTTTAGAAAGTCAGAAGACAGGTTAATCCGTTGTTTTTCATGAACAAGGCTCCAGCTTCTCTGTCTTTTCCTAAACAAATCTCCCTCTGCTCTGGCTGTAACCTTGGGTCGTGATGACAAGTGAACTCCTCTCTTTGAATCCTGCTTTAAGTTCTAAGCTGTGGCAGGAGTCGGCAGGAGTCTGCAAGAGTCTGCAGAGTTTGGAAGGAACCAGCAGGTTCCTCAGAGTTTGCTGGGAACTTCAAAGAGATGTGAACCTTTCCCAAAGAGCTGGGTACGTTTGGTCAAGAGCTAACGACCTGCGTCTTCAGCTAAGGACTGATGACTTGCTGTTATGAGTCCACTTCGAACAAGCATAAGATCAAGAACTTTGTTTATTCCTCCTTGGAATAAGTTTATCTTGAAGTCAGAGGCCTGAAGCTGACATATTCTCTGATGACCAACGCAAAACCAGGAGACGTTGGAAACGTAAACCAGAACCCTGCTTGAAGGTATTGTACTGGTTCCCACAAGGATCCGTGCATCTGAAAGGCTACAAGGTCTTCCCTCTTACCGGGCTGTCGTCAAAAGGTAAAGAGCTGTTTACAAAACGTACCTGGATTTTAGCAGAAGTCGGATGAGAAGTGTCACTCTGGTATCATGCTCACGATAACTTCTTCTTAAATCTTTCCTCCTACTCTTTCCCCTCTCAATCTAAGCTGGAAACTATTTTTTAAGTTAAAGAGCCCACAGACTAAATATGTTTAACATCTAGTATTTATGTCTGTTGTGTTAAATTTAAGTGTGCTGACGTATCTGAATTGAAAGAAAGTGAAATCATGTCAATCAAGTGTAATGGTGTTAATTTAGTTGATTTATTTTAAATAAATGATAGTGTCTCTTTGACATATCAAACTAAGTCAATGTCCATTGTCACTTAATGGCTCTGTTTATTTATCCATCATAAAGATCACAGAAATATTGGGTAAACTGAAAAAGAAGAGAATCCGTGAAATTACTATTCAATCTGAATAAATTAATTAAGGTAAAGAGGTCAGTATTAATATTGACCTCCTCATAACCCCTTACATCTGGTGGCCTCGTATCGGCTTCTAAAAGTTTATTGATAAATCTGTGGTCTCTCATGAACTTGTAACGTCATGTTTGCATAATGGAATCCAAGTTTTAAACTCTGAGGATAATAATTTTGGCTGGAAGTGTCGATACAAGCAGGTTCTGCATGTTTTTGTCATTTAAAGCTGAGAAATTATTATTGGTTTCAACTCTGTTACACGCTGTTGGAAGCATTCAGGTGAAGTTTTTGTCAGCCCGTTGTCTGTGGGAGTTCTGGTTCGGCTTCGACCCAGTTCAAGCACACACTCCGGTACAGAACTTTGTTGTTTGATCGCCGAGTCAAACTGCCTGCCCTGGAAGCTAATTTAACATCTACAAGATTGCTGTTGTGGTATTTTACATTTTAAAGAAGGTCGAAGCAGCATATACTGTTAGAACGTGTCGGTTAGTGGTTCGTGAAACCCGAGTTCTGCTCCTTTAACGTGGACGGAACCGACCTTGAAGTGACTCCGAGAGAGTCCGTGTTTGTTCAACAGCTGCAGTGCTGGGTTACTGAGCGTAACTAAGTTGGCCTGTCTAGATGTTCGCCGCATGTTTCAGAATTTTGGGAAGTTAGCGTTTGAGTTGTTTTAAGAGTCTATGAAGTTGAGGTCTGCTGTGCAAGCTAACGTTAAGAAGACGTGTCTCATGTCCGTTTATGAGCTGTGATTGGATGAAACGAGTGTTGTGTGCTGTCAATCACTCTTGTAGCGAACGCTGATTCGCTGTTGTGTGCTGTCAATCACGTCGCACGCCGTTGCGACCAGCCCACTTTGTCGTCATTTCCGGCGCTACATTGGTCGAAGGTAAGAAACTACATTCGCCATTAATGCTTGGAGAATGAACTACATATGCTGTGATTGATTTGTTGACGTCACGTGTGTTGTAGCGAGCTCCGCCTCGCTCACGTAAGAAGCTGGTGACGCGCTACGCACGCTGCGTTGGCCCGCCCGTTCTTGTCGTCATTTCCTGGTGCACTTTCGGGTGACAAGCAGTCACACACTCGCAGAGTGAAAAGAAGTTTCACTAGAAGCTTAAAAAACTCATCTAAAGCCATCTAAACTGTCTAACAACATAGATTTGTCTCTGACAAGTACGTGGTTCGAGCGTTTATCACGAACATACTAGAAACTAACTCTAAATGGTAGTTTTCAGTTAAATACTGAATGAAATAAATCAGTCTCCACGTGATAAATTAAGACTCAAAGCTGCCCCCTGTTGGTTAAAAGACGTTGACAGATGAGTTTTCTCAAAAACATCATAAAGAAGTCAGCATTTTTATGGTGAGTTACCAGCTTTTAAAATTGTTCTGTACACAAACAAAAACTCCTGTTTATTCTAAATACAAATTTTAGAATAACAGTGGTACAGACAAACAATTTATGCTTATTTTAAATACTGAAGAGATTTAACATAACACTAAAAAAGGAATTTTTATTTGATTTTCAAATTAAATAAAATAAAAAAAATGATGGAGAACACACATTTCCACATTATGCTCTTCACGTCTCTGAATTTTAAACAGAATTAGTACACATCTGTACATTTTTGGTTAAAAATAGCATTTTTAACGTTTTTCTGTGTAAAATTAATGACTCCAGTTTATTTTAAATACAAAATTTAAAATAAACAGAAAGCATCTGCTGACTTGATTTTCACAAAAAATCAAAACAAAGATAGCAGAACAACTTTGAGGATGTCAACAGACAACAAATTGATAATAGTCACTGATTTTTATTTGGAATACCATCTGTCATGTTATGCTAAGCACACAAACACCTCCAGTTTATTTTAAATAAAAAATATTTAAAATAAACAGGTAATCCATTTTTCACTCCTGATAACTGTCAAAATACAGCAAAACAGTTTAGCCAAACTGCAATACATCTTTTTTAAGGCATGATGGAGCAGCATCCTGGGAACATTTTAGTGTGAATATTGCATTTATTTCAAATCTTTTAAATAGCGTTTGAGTAAGTATAACGAAAATCATGCTTGGGTTAGTTAGTAACTGTTGTTAAAAATAAGAAGTTAACACTGCAAGACGGCATTTAACTTTTACAATTCATTTAAGGGTAAATCCTGAAAGAGGGTGCCTATGAATAGAAATACTTATTACACAGTGAAACACTTGAACCAGACAGCTGATTAGTTTGATTGACTCAGTGCTGCATTAAAAGTGAAGATTTATTTGCACACATTAAAATTCGAACTGTCTTATTGTTTTTCACAAAAATCAAGACAAGGATGGAAGTTCAAGACGGTACGCGTCCAAGGCTCATACAGTATGTGCCTCTAGAAGACTCATACATCAGAGGGTACCAAGAAGGACCCCGAAGCCGAGAACTTGCTCCCCCTGCACCTTGCACAGAGGAAAAATCTTTCTCATTGTGTGGTGACTACTCAGCTGCCCGAAATGTCTTGCAGAGAAACGATGAAAATCCATTTCTTTTCTTTGCCAGAATTTTGGAGGCGTATATAGGTGACAAAATGGAACCTGACCTGGAAGAGCAGACGCTTATCAAATCCGTTTTCAGGGATAATCTAATCCCTGATATTAGATTCAAGTTGCCATGGAACTTGGCCTGGGGTGATTTAGAAGTAACACCTTTGTATGAAATAGTACAGTGTGCTGCGGATGTCTTTGCAGCTAACATGCAAGCCAAAACACCCTTACAGGTGTCCCCGAATGAAGCGGTCAAATCCCACTCGCTGGAGCTAGAAGGGACAAGTTCATCAACTCCCTCTCCTAACAAAGGCGAAAAGAAACAGATCCGCTGGAGAAAGAACCCAAGGTGGCTCAAACTGAAGGCCCAGGTGGGTGAAAACCAAGGTCTACCAGTGGGTGAACTTCAAAAAGAATTGAAGTATGAGGACCTAAACTCGTGTAACAATGAGTGGGCCCAACAGACACCCCCGAGCCTTGGAACTGCACCTCCCGCGCCTCGAACAGAACAGTTCAAGACAGGCAAAGAGTCACGAATGTCCCGGAATAATGGCCCAACACCTCTATGCTCGGAAGAGACAGAGGAAGTAAGTAGTTTGTCAGTAGATTTGAATGTTACTGTGCTTGACCAACCTGATACAATGAGTGGCGTTATCATTGATAATGACACTATCAACATTGACCAACCTGGAGCGATGTGTAGCACTGTCTTTCACAAAGACTCAGAGCACACAAATAACTCAGCGCACACTACTACCAACATTGCCATGGATGTTGACAGCAAACCAATTGCTGACACAAAACAACATCCTGAAGGTCATGATGCTGACAGCCAACAAGATGCTGACAGTAAACAAGATTACACAGACAGAGTCACACGTGAACAGAAACGTGGGCCAAGACCTGTGAGGTTTCTGTGTAACTTTATACAAAGGGGGGTGGCTAAGAAAGCTTACCTACCTATCACACTGGAAAGTGTCCTTGAGCGTGAAGCCCTCCTGGACGGTAGTGCTGATATAACCATTATGTCGGCCAAGCTGTTCAAGGAGCTGAGGACCGCCGCTAACGGTGTTGACAGGCAAATACCCTTTGAGAAATGTGCTATTGAGCTACAGGGTCTCGCAGAGACGAGAACAACCCTAACAGCTATGGCTATGGTTCACATGCAGATTGGCGAAATGACACTACGCCACCCGGTGTACGTGTCTAAACTTGACTCATTCCCATTTTTGGTTGGCCAAGATTTTATAAACCGCTTCAACGCGATTATAGATTATGGTCGACGGAAAATGTGGAGCACAGTGAGAAAACCCCTGCCAATACAGGTGCTTCCTAGTTGCGATACAGACTGCCTAACCGCAGGTACCGCAAAGGACACACGGGACTGCTCATCCGAGGACGAGAGCCCGGTAAGTGAACCTTCAACTACAGGTGAGACAGAAGAGACCCAAAAGTTGGACCAAACTCTGGCCCAACAAGAGAACCTCCTCTGTGAGCTGACACATTCAGCACTCCCTGACCACTGCCTACCACAGGTAGTGAAAGGTGTTGCGGTCCAAGGATCCCACACCGAAGACGCTGTACTGTCCTCTGGGACAGGTAATTCGGCAATTAGCCAAGCTTTCAATGAAACCTTGGTTCAAGGGCATCTGAGTCCAGAAAATGACAGTCAACCAAACGCTGACAGTCACTTGGACATCATTGTTGCAGATTACGAGGACCCCTCATCAGACAAAATGGGGGCAAACTCACATTACCTACCACAGGTAGAGAAAGGTGTGGAGATCCAAGGACCCCACACCGAGGTTGCTGTACTGTCCCCTGGGACAGGTAAATCGGCTATCAGCCAAGCTTTCGATGAAACCTTGGTTCAGGAACATTTGTGTCTAGAACTAATCAGAAATGACATAGTTCTTACAGACTCAAAGAGCACCTCTTCAGTCAAGAAGTGGGAAGACACACACAACGACAGTGACCCGTCGCAGTCTATACAATCAGACACACCTGCGACTGCGCCGACAGTTGTGACACACCTGAATTACACGGAAAGAGGTAAACGTAAGAAGATACGTTGGCCAAAACCTAAACGATTCCTGTGTACCGTCTTCTCTCAGCTGCGCGAACAGCTTAAACTAAACGGTGGCATCCTAACTTGTGCCCATGGACGGACGTCCTCACCTGTGCTCGTGGTCCCCCATGACCAAAGGGGGGTGATGTTAGGCCATGCCAAAGACAAAGATTTGAATGTACACCTCAGAAACACTTTTGCTTTCGCCCAGAAAAACCTGGAAAAATCCGCTGAAGGACGCAAGGCGTACTATGACCAGAAGGCCTCTCACAATGAACTCCAAGTGGGAGACAGAGTCTGGTACTATACGTTCGCCCCAGCAACCGGGAAAGGAGGGTCCGAGACCGGAACTCTCGCCCGCAAACTAATGCCCAGGTGGACTGGACCTCATCTGATAACAGACAAAGTGTCCTCAGTCGTCTACGAAATCAAAATCAGCAAAGGCCGCAAAGAGCCAATTGCTAAATGGGTACATCGAAATCAGATCAAACCTTACAAGGCGTTCAATGACTCCACAAAAGACAAAGATCTCACAAACTCACCGACTTCATGGGATAATAAGGTCGTCCAAACACAAGTTAGTAAATAAACTAATCAGGTTTAAACTACCGTATTTCCCACCCTATAAGTCGCATTGTCCAATTTGAACTTAGAAACGCTAAGCCTAAAACCCACAACAAAAAACTAACCTTAACAACCGTTTAAATCCACGAGATTTAATTTGACCTCGGTCATAAAGTTGAGACCTGTTTTCTTGTGTGTTGCACTTTGGAATCTGACGACAAGAGTGTGTCGAAGCAGTGAAACGTTGTTTCCTTGTTGTTTAGTCATTACTGTTGTCATTAGTTGAGATATTGTTTGGTTCTGAACACTCCCAGCCAAAAAGGTTTTGTATTAACATTGGTTAATGAATGATATGGATTTAACTATGCCAACATGCAGTTCGTTTTGTTAAATCTCAATCGTCGAAGAGTCAATGTAGTTTAAAGCTACTCAAGGTACCATAAACTACACTGGTCTCACAATTTCTAAATTGAACCGATTCGATCGTTTCTATTCTAGATTATCTATTCATTTTGATGAGTCTCGCCATAGACTTCAAAATTTATTAGGAATACCAAATCCTACGTCGTTCGTCTAAAAGACAACAGACATTTAGATCAAACTATATTTCATTTTTATTTTAGTTAACCTAAACTAAGTAATGAATGGAGGAATAGTTTGGAATTAGAGGCCTTCGTTACAGAAGCCCTCCAAAATTTTATAGGTACAAATCCCTATATCTAATTTTACAGAATTGATCCACCCCTTAATTGGTAAGTGTAGCTGATCTAAACCATGATAGCTTACATACCAGGTGCATATAGGTAAGGCTTAATGTAAAATCCCAATCATAAGCCCACCTTAAAAAACCACATAATTGCATGACACATAGAACCAGAGTGGCACTGACTGGAAACCAACCAGCCAACAACCTTCGATGTGGGGACCTGCAGCTCCAACGCTTGGTCTTCAACCTTCATCCAAGGGTCGCCTCCTCTGCGTCAATCGAGGGATCCCCTCTACATGCTGATTATGAAAACAATTGTTGCTGATCAATCAACAAAACTAATCGTTGTGGAATTACCGCTGTGGATTATAAGACTTTGCTTTCCAAGGGATCACAGACTTTGTTTTCCAAGAGTTAACAGACTTTGTTTTCCAAAGGATTAAAAGCTTTTCGCAATGGGATTACCTCCGAACAGTATGGAATTTCCAAAAACTTTATGGGATTATAATTTTTGATTTTTCTTTTCCACTTGCTGGATTACTTCAAGATCAAAGACAGTTCAAGGTTTCCTTTCGTGTTGGACCCCATCCCCAAGGACTGGCGATGGCTTCCAAAAGGGGGGAGATGTAGTGGGCATGACCTTGTCCACTTTTAAGACACCTGTGTACTTTTGAACTGTCCAGTGATGACCTTTACTGACCTCTCAGTAAAGCAAGACATTTACTACAAAATCATTCATTAAGCTGTAATCTGATAAATATAGTCACCAAAAGAGACTATTTCTATCTTTGATTTTAGGCTGATGTGATCAAAAGAATAACTTTTGTCATTTTCATGATGTGTGCTTTTAAGCTGTGTTATTCTTTAAGAGTTAAACTGTGTTCACTGCTGTGTTAAAGGGAAATCTCGGGTCACAGAGACCCGACTGTTTTGTTTAGAAATAAGAAGACAGTTTAATCCGTTGTTTTTCATGAACAAGGCTCCAGCTTTCTCTGTCTGTTCCTAAACATTTCCCTCTGCTGCTGGCTGTAACCTTGGGTCCTGATAAGACAAGTGAACTCCTCGACTGGTCCTTCCTTAAGTACTAGTCCTAAGTTTTGCTGACACACTTGGGAGTCGGCAAGAGTCTGCAGGAGTCGGCAGAGTCTGCAGAGTTTGGAAGGAACCAGCAGGTTCCTCAGAGTTGCTGGGAGCTTCGAAAGAGATGTGAACCTTCCCAAAGGGCTGTGGTACGCTTGGTCAAGAGCTAACGACCTTCGTCATCCAGCTGGGACTGATAACATGTTGTTATGGGTCCACTTTTAAGGAGCAGAGCTCAAAAACTTTGTTTATTCCTTCCTGGAATAAGTTTATCTTGAAGTCAGAGGCCTGAAGCTGACATATTCTCTGATGACCAAGCGAAAACCAGGAGACGTTGGAAAACGTAAACCAGAACCCTGCTTGAAGGTATTGTACTGGTTCCCACAAGGACCCGTGCATCTGAAAAGCTACAAGGTCTTCCCTCTTACCGGGCTGTCGTCAAAAGGTAAAGAGCTGTTTACAAAACGTACCTGGATTTTAGCAGAAGTCGGAGGAGAAGTGTCACTCTGGTATCATGCTCCCAATTCTTCTTAAATCTTTCCTCCTATTCCTTTTCCCTCTCAATCTAAGCTGGAAACTATTTTAAGCTGAAGAGCCCACAGACTAAATATGTTAACATCCAATATTTATGTCTGTTGTGTTGAATTTAAGTGTGCTGACGTATTAATTTGAAAGAAAGTGAAATCATGTCAATCAAGTGTAATGGTGTTAATTTAGTTGATTCATTTTAAATAAATGATAGTGTCTCTTTGACATATCAAACTAAGTTAACGTCTTTGTCACTTAATGGCTTTGTGTATTTATCCATCATAAAGATCACAGAAATATTGGGTAAACTGAAAAAGAACAGAATCCGTGAATTTACTATTCAATCTGAATAAGTAAATTAATTAAGGTAAAAAGGAGATCAGTATCAAAACTGACCCTCCCCATAACCCCTTACATGTGTTTATAGATGAATGTGTGGTGTAATGTGCTAGCTAACTGCTTGTAAATAAAGTGTTGTGCATGTTTAAGGATCAGCATGTACGCTTGTTCAGTCTCATGTTGATAAACGGGTGTGCGCCGCAGCGCTAGCGTCTTTTTTCTATTTGCGAGCAAAGTTCCGGTTTTACGAGATAGCCACTGCGGGCCGTTCCGATGTACGAATTTTCGGTTTACGAGCAACTCATAAGTACGGAACTCGCTCGTAAGTCGGGGACCACCTGTATGTTTATTAAATGTTGGTGTTTTGGTGTTGGTGAAACTTTTTATACTTTTTTTACTACTATGGAAAACTACTATGCAAAAAAACTCAGGACAGTACTAAACTTTTATTATTTCATTTTATGCTTGTTTATTAATTGTTTAGTGTTTAAATGGTTACTGTTGCACCGAGGGACTGAGAGAGAAATGCAATTTCAATCCTGTGTATGTCCTGTACATATTGCAGTTCTGACAATAAAGTTGACTTTGACTTTGACTTTGACTTGATGTTTATTAAATGTTTAGTGTTTTAGTGTTGGTGTAACTTTTCATACTTTCATACTACTACTATGCAAAAACTACTATGCAAAAACTCAGGACAGTATTACACTTTTATTATTTCATTTTATGCTTATGTTTATTAAATGTTTTAGTGTTTTAGTGTTTAAATGTTTACTGTTGCACCGAGGGACAGAGAGAAATGCAATTTCAATCCTGTGTATGTCCTGTACATATTGCAGTTTTGACAATAAAGTTGACTTTGACTTTGAAGGACATACAGCGTAAAAATAATTCCGTCCATCCATCCATCCATTTTCTTCCGCATATCCGGGGTCGGGTCGCGGGGGTAGCAGCCTAAGTAGGGAGGCCCAGACTTCCCTCTCCCCAGCCACTTGGAGCAGCTCCTCTGGGGGAATCCCAAGGCGTTCCCAGGCCAGCCGAGAAACATAGTCC
>JBBPBX010040617.1:6702-29279 GCA_038048925.1 Garcialebias charrua
AGGGAGTCCTCGAGTTACGTATATATACAATGTATATACTGTACTGTATATTACATATATATATAAAATATATAATATATATTATATATATATATATATATATATATATATACTGTATACATACATACACATACATACACACATACATATACTGTACATACATATGCATTGGATGATTAAAAGCAAAACGATCTATAATAAAGTAATAGCAGCAAGGCAGCATGATAATGGATCAGTGGTTCGCACAGTTGTCTCACAGCAAGAAGGTCTTGGGTTCAATCCCCAGGTTGGGCCTAGGATCTTTATGTGTGGAGTTTGATGTTTTCGTATTTGTGTGGTTTTCTCTGGATATTCTGGTTTCCTCCCACGTACAAAAACATACATGTTAGGTTGACTTCAGGCCCTAACTTCCCTTCTTAAATAGATCTGTGATCTCAAGCCTGGTTAAATAAAAGGTTAATAAAATAAATACAAATAAATTTCCAAACCAGTGTTCAGACATTCAGATGAAGTAACTGCCATCTTTTGGGCAATCCTAAACATTGCAAGTTTTACTATTCAAAATGACATTTCTAATAAATAAATAAATAAATAAGTAAGAATTTTAAAAGGCATTCTTAAAATTATACAAAATATGTGTTGAATTTGTTGTTTCCACAGTTGTGAAGACTAACATCTTGAACTTGGAAATAAAGAGGAACTTCAAGCACTTTTATTTTGTTAGTGAAATAATTTCAAACCGTTTCCTAAGGTCAAACTGTAAACACCAATAAAATCAGATATTCATAAGAAACCGTCCAGAGGACATGACTTAACTTTATTGGATTTTTTTAACCTGGATTATTGAGCATGAATCGGGATGTTTTAAACCACTAAGCTTGTCTCCAGCAGCCACTGTGCCAGAGGTGGGATACACCCTGGACACGTCTCAGGTCCATCAAAGGACCACATGGAGACAAAAGAAAAAACAATCATCCTAAAAATACACCTGAGTGTCAGCAGGGTCATTCTCATTATTCATCCATTAATCTACAGTATTGTCTCTCAGATGGTTTTGGTACAAAAAAATGTTGCCACTTACGTTGTCTTTTGTACTACCACACCAACTTGTCTCAATACCTGTAAAATTAATTGCTAGAGTCATTTTTATATTTTTTAAGGTCAGTTTTCTGTGGTGGCCATCAAGTTGAGATATTTAGTTGATGTTCATCCAGTAATTACTTTCCAACTCCATTATCGTATGCTTGCTTTTTCCTTTTCGGTGCATGGGGGTCACTGGTATGGATCCATACACTGGTGCCCATGTCCAGTAACCTCGGCCTTGACCTCTAAATGGTTTTAAGAATCTGTTGGAATCCTGGCAAAAACCAATGCAGACATGTTCCTGTTTTTGATTTTCTACATCTACCTTATAATGTTTTGCTACTTTGTTTTAATTTGTTAAATTTGTTAATTTATTAAAGTGGTTCAATCAATGGTTTTCAAAAGAATGATTAAGTTTAAATGGGTAAAAACATATTTAAATGTGTTGGAATTTAGAAATTGTATGAGATAAAAATTAAAAATGAAGTTGTTCATTATTTTGGAAATCAAATGAGTTGGTTGTATGAATTGTTTATCGGAATGTAAGGGGCAGATAAAACAAGATTTTTTCTTCTTCTGTCGCCTTTCGTTTTATATATGTCTTGTCTTTTATTTTCTCCTATTGTATGTACAGTATTATTGTTGTGTATTTTTTTATAAAATGAATAAATAAATAAACAAACAAAACAAATTTGTAAAAAAAATCTGTATTTCTCTCTTATGTTTGTCTATTGTTGATTGTTTAAGGAAATTCTACTGTTGCTGTTGTCATCATTCTTTAGTTTGTAGCCAGGTCTCTCTTGTAAATGAGTCCTCGAGGCTCAATGAGATTAACCTACCTGAATAAAGATTGAATGAAAAATCTGCAAGAGGTGGGGTACACCCTGGACAGGTGGCGAGTTAATCACAGAGCAATACTTTCCAGGAGTTTTATTGATTTATTATTTATCCAGTGGTTCAAGAGATATTTCACAGACACATTCACACACAAGTTTATACTGTACATCTATATTTATTATATCTAAAAAAGCTAAGTCTAGTCCTCTGGACATTCAAAAAAAAAAAAAGCTTTTTTTTTAAAGATTTTTCTACCTGGATTATTGAGCATGCATCAGGGTATACTTATTATAGCATTGTATTGACTTACATTCATTTCAAAGTCAACTTTATTGTCAAAACTGCAATATGTACAGGACATACACAGGATTGAAATTGCATTTCTGTAACTTAACCATTATTAGTACTTGCCAAATCCTAACCATAACTCCATTCACACCTCAACTAAACTTAAACCCATACCCAAATATGTGTTCCACCTCATTCAGATCTGATTTAGGTCCCCAAAAGCTCAGGTCTCTTTTGTAAATGAATCCCCGAGGCTCAATAGGTGTAACCTGTATCAATAAAGGTTGAAAGAAAAATGCAGGGATGCTCAAACTTTTTTGGTTCAGGGACCTCTGGGGTGAAAAAGTTTTAGGGACCCCCTCATAACCATCATGTTTATTAAATAATTGTCTTTGTTTTGTCTCTTTAATGCAGTGGAAATATTTGTGTAACATAAATACTTAAGACCGGTTCTTTAATAATGTTAATACCATTTTTACACTTTTAAACATGGGGTATTTTTCACTCGAGAGACATTTAATTAACAAAATTTTTAATTTCAGCTTCCAAAAATTACAGTTTTGAGAAAATCAACAGTATCAAAAAACACTTTAAAACTTTACCTATTTACATATGAACGCTGCCACACTTCTTCAATTACAGAAAACTCTTTACATAAAACTGAACAGAATGACAGCAGTAGTCCAGGGTATCTGTGGGGTTGTAAAGGGTATTAAAAGGTAGTAAATAAAATTCACACAAATTACAGCCATTAAAAAGTAGTAAAAAGTAGTAAACGTCATCTGACGAGGTATTAATTTTAAAAAAACCTACACAACTATTTCCCCGTTCTATTGGTGAAAAAACTCCTGTGAATTTATCTTTTCTAATTTTATGTTCGAGTAGTACCTAAGCTAAATCAATGATGTCATATCGTCGTCAGTGTGCATGCCGAGGGCCAATAGAGCTTCCAGAACCGTCATGTTGAGAGGACGCCAGATTCAGAGACTGGCTTCAGCCAACAGCCAAGAAGCTTATTGTCATGTCTGTAAAAAGAAACCGGAAGCAGGAACGCGGCTCCTTTCTCCGAAATTTAACAAGAAAAGTACCTAAACAATTATTTGTTAGCTCGAAATTATAGCAGAGTTGTGTCTCAGTCTATCATTTGCTTAATAAATGCACTTTAATGGTCAAATTCGCCAGGGTGGTACAGCTATTTTGACGGTTCCAAGCAGAGCAGAATGAAGGTGGGGAGAATGGCAGGCCGATTGAATCATTAATAGCTAGTGAAGATTCTCAGTCATCCAGGACATGGTAAATTCTAAAAGGTGCAAGAAAAAATAACAATAAAGTATAGTATAATAAATAAAGTCCAGTAGTTTTTGTCTTGAACTTTTTTAAATTGTCATAGCCACGTTTTCCTGTACAACAGCCAACCTCATGCCATACACCTGTTACCACTCTGCTGCCATCAAGTACTGCTGTTTATTTTTTTCAGTCAGAATAAATGGAAACGATCATATCTCAGTCAAAAACTGGTTTATAAATATGGGGAAAAAAATCTATAAATATGTCACTTCAGCCTATAAGTCGCAGGGCATGTAAATTATGCAAAAAAAACTGGGACTTACAGGCCAAAAATACAGTAGTTATTATTTTTCTCCCTCTCATTTTGAATTATGCATGTGTTCAGTGTTGAATTATTTTTATTAAACTGTTCTGTTTTCAAGTTTACTGTTTTTCGTTTGCCATTAGAGATACAGTATGTTGTGTGTGGGAACAATTAAATAACTTTTTGTCTTGGGTTAGATTTAAATAACAAGTAGGTCAGTGCTTTTATTGAGGCAAGAAGCAAATTGATGTATCAGTAATTGTTATAAAACTACATTTATTACCAAAGTTTAGGAAGAAAATCACAGTAATCTATCACTTTACAATTAGTTGCTCTGAACTAAATTACAAGAGGTTGCCGCTACGGTTGCAGCTCAGTGTCGTGATGGTATTAAAAAATATTGTGATGGTATTAAAAATGTATTAAAGGGTATTAAATTTAACTCAAGGATTTCTGTATATACCCTGTAGTCATACCAAGTAACAGGACCTCCAAGCACCTGCTCCCCAGTTTGAGAACCACTGCCTTAGAGGAAACTGACAACCAGAAGAAAAAACATGCATAGTAAGTTGGTGGGGGTGAGGGCCTTGCTCAGGGGCCCAGGGTGGGGTGAATGAGGGTGGAGGCTGGTGCTTCACATTTCCCACCCACATTTTGATGCCATCAGTTCAAGGAGTGAACTGTGTTCTGATCACTTGCACCACCACTCCCCCTCAACATATACTTTGAGCATTGTTCAAAAGTTTTATTATAATGTGCTGTATACCAATATAATGTAATGCATAATTTCATGATTTTGTAAATAAATATATTAAAATATTTTGCACGTTTATGTAAAATTTTCATATTTTTTATTTCGTTTTGTCATGTTTCCTTTAAAAAAGAAATTGACTTTAAGCACTGTATTTGTTGTATAATACAATTATTGTGCCACATTTGATTTATTGTGTTAATGTTTGGGGAAAAGCATGTAAATCAATCACAAAGCCTATTTTTATTTTGCAGAAAAGAATTGTAAGAATTATAACATGAAAACATTACTGTCACCCATAAGTGAATTATTTTATCAAATGAAATTGCTGAAGTTCTATGATTTGGTGGATTATAACATTTTGTCACTTATGTATAGAGCTACCCCAGCTATCCCCCAGCTATCCCCTATTCAAAAAGGGGGACCGTATCCAACTATAGGGGGATCACACTCTTAAGCCTCCCTGGTAAGGTCTATTCAGGGGTTCTGGAGAGGAGGGTCCGTCGGATAGTCGAACCTCGGATTCAGGAGGAGCAGTGTGGTTTTCGTCCTGGTCGTGGAACACTGGACCAGCTCTACACCCTCAACAGGGTCCTGGAGGGTGCGTGGGAGTTTGCCCAACCAGTTTACATGTGCTTTGTGGACTTGGAAAAGGCATTCGACCGCGTCCCTCGGGGGGTTCTGTGGGGGTACTCCGGGAGTATGGGGTACCAGGCCCATTGATATGGGCTGTTAGGTCCCTGTACGACCGGTGTCAGAGCTTGGTCCGCATTGCCGGCAGTAAGTCAGGCTCGTTTCCGGTGAGAGTTGGACTCCGCCAAGGTTGCCCTTTGTCACCGATTCTGTTCATAACTTTTATGGACAGAATTTCTAGGCGCAGCCAAGGTGTTGAGAGGATCCGTTTTGGTGACCTTAGAATCGCTTCTCTGTTTTTTGCAGATGATGTGGTCCTATTGGCTTCATCAGCTCGTGATCTACAACTTTCACTGGAGCGGTTTGCAGCTGAATGTGATGCGGCCGGGATGAGGATCAGTTCCTCCAAATCCGAGGCCATGGTCTTGAGCCGGAAAAGGGTAGCATGCCCTCTCCAGGTCGGGGAGGAGGTCCTGCCCCAAGTGGAGGAGTTTAAGTATCTCGGGGTCTTGTTCACGAATGAGGGAAAACTGGAGCGTGAGATCGATAGGCGGATAGGTGCAGCGTCCGCAGTGAAGCGGGCGCTGTACCGGTCTGTCGTGGTGAAGAGAGAGCTGAGTCAAAAGGCAAAGCTCTCAATTTACCGATCGATCTACGTTCCCACCCTCATCTATGGTCATGAGCTTTGGGTTATGACCGAAAGAACAAGATCTCGGATACAAGCGGCTGAAATGAGTTTTCTCCGCAGGGTGGCTGGACTCTCCCTTAGAGATAGGGTGAGAAGCTCAGTCATCCGGGAGGGACTCGGAGTAGAGCCGCTGCTTCTCCACATCGAGAGGAGCCAGTTGAGGTGGCTCGGGCATCTGGTTAGGATGCCTTCCGGGCATGTCACCGGGAGGAGACCCAGAGGAAGACCCAGGACACGCTGGAGGGACTATGTTTCTCGGCTGGCCTGGGAACGCCTTGGGATTCCCCCAGAGGAGCTGCTCCAAGTGGCTGGGGAGAGGGAAGTCTGGGCCTCCCTACTTAGGCTGCTACCCCCGCGACCCGACCCCGGATAAGCGGACGAAAATGGATGGATGGATGGATATAGAGCTCAGAAAATACACTACCGTCAAATATCCAAATGTATTTTGCGAAAAGATCAAGCTGCTACAATCTCAAAGAGAAATATGTATTTGTAAAACCACAGTTTATAATAGTATGAAGGGAAGAACTACCTTAGTCCAGGGAGTAGGATTATGGAATAACTTAATGGCAGATGTTAAGGAAGCCAAATCAATCCTTGTATTTAAGAAACTGGTTAAAATCGAATTGTTAAACAAATATAAATGAATGTATTATAATGAGTAATACAGTATATGTAAATTGAATGAGTTATTTACTTATTTTGTTAATTACTGTATAGAAATTTTGTTTGACAAGGAGCAGATTTAATAAGATATTTTGTTTGACAAGGAGCAGATTTAATAAGATATTTTCTTCATCTGCTACCTTTCATTTTATATTTTGTTTCCAATTACATATGTGTTAATTGTTGTATTTCATTATTATTAAATTAATAAAATGAATTTTAAAAAATCGTGGGTAACGAAACCTCGCGTGAACTTGACCTAATCTCGCGAGATCTTAGCCCAGAACCATGAACGTCAGCTGTGTACATGAGAACAACAGCGCAGCTCACACTTTAATGATGTTTCTTGTTGAAGAAGGATGTTGAACTGACTTCTGCGGACTGAAGAGCCACATATCTTTCATGACGAGCAGCCAACGAGGTATTTTCGTTTGCTGTAGACTTATCTTTGTTTTTGTCACAGCTACATGCTAACTGTTGGCTCGTGGTGCTACTTCACACATCTGTTGTGCTGTAGACGTAAATTTTTACACAGCGTCATGGTGTGGATGATGCAAAGCTAAGCTGAAAAGCTTCATGAAGAGATATCTGTTAATAAATCCTGGTCTTATATTTGAAGAGAGCCGAGATCTCAACATAAGCCAGTATAACATAAACTCAACATAATATCAACAATACTGATTAGACCTTCAGCATACGTCACTCACTGACTTGAAATAATTAACAGGGAAGGGCATTTCTTTATTTAATTTATATTTATGTAACACACTTGATAACTTTATGGTGAATAGTCAAGGATAGAAAATGTGAACGCATGTTAGGAAGACTTTTTATGGTCAGTTTCATTCAACCTTTATTTAGGCAGGTTAATCCCATTGAGCCTCGAGGACTCATTTACAAGAGAGACCTGGCTACAAACTAAAGAATGATGACAACAGCAACAATAGACAATCATAAGAGAGGCATACAGATTTTTTTTTAAACAAGTTTTAAAAAGCTGTCAAAGTAGCAAAACAGATAGATTATAAGGCAAATGTAGAAAATCAAAAACAGGAACATGTCTGCATTGGTTCTTGCCAGGAGTCCAACAGATTCTTAAAACCATTTAGAGAAGTCAAGGTTGAGAGCTTCAGATCTTTTTGTAAGATATTCCAGGAAACAGGAGCAGAGTAGGAGAAGGCACTTTTTCCAAGTTCAGTCCTCACTGATGGAACACTGCAGGTGATCATGTCCTGAGAGCGCATGCTGTAGCTGCACTCACGCAGAGACATGTAGGAGATGATGTATGAAGGCAGCAGACCAAGAAGTGACTTAAAGATGAAAATGTACCAGTGGAAGAGTCTTCGTGAAGTTAATGGTGACCAGTTAACCAGTGAATACAGGGTGCAGTGGTGGGTACGATAATCACAGCCAGTTATGAATCTTAGAGCACCATGATAGACAACATCCAACAACCGCAGGGTGCTTGTAGGAGCGTTCATGTAGATAATGTCACCGTAATCAATGGAGGGAAGGAAAGTCACAGATACAAGGTGTTTCCTAACATTCAGTGTTAGAATGATCTGTTTCTGAAAAAGAAACCCAGTTTAACTTTCAGTTTCTTTACTAGGTTTTTCACGTGGAGTTTAAAAGAGATGTGAATCGACCAGGATACCCAAATATTTATAGGAATCAACAAACTCAATAGGAACACCAATTGAGGATAAAATCAGAGGAAGAACTGATGGGACCGACTTCCTGTTTGAAAAAAGCATCCCTTTGGTTTTATCAGCATTTAGGACAAGTTTGAGACGGAACAAATCTGACTGGATGATGTCAAAAGCGGATTGCAAAAACTTCAAAGCCTTAACAACTGTTTTAGCTCGACATTAAACAACTGTGTCATCAGCATAGAAATGTAAGGATGCATCAGGGATGCTCTGACCTACATTAGCTTTGTAGATTGTAAAGAGGGTGGGTCCTAAGACTGAGCCCTGTGGTACACAATTTTTCACTATTAGATAACTGGAAGAAGTACCGTTATGTTGAACACATTGCCTCCGATCGGACAGATAATTAGAAAACCAACCGATGGTGTGATCAGAGAACCCGATTTCTGAGAGCTTATGACACAGGATGTTATGATCCACAGTGTCAAAAGCTTTAGACAAGTCTAAGAAAAGTGCAGCACAATAATCCTTAGCATCCAATTCTTCAACGTCATTAAGAACATTCAGTGAAGCAGTCTTTGTGCTGTGTTTTTTCCTGAAACCAGATTGATGGAGAGGTAAGATGTTAAATGAGTCCAGATAATTTTTGATTTGAGAGTTTATCAGTTTTTCTAGAACCTTGGCTAAGATGCAGAGTTTAGAGATCGGTCGATAGTTGTTCAGTGAGGTGGGGTCACCTCCCTTCAGCAAAGGAAGAACAAAGGCTGTTTTCCAAGTATCCAGAATGGTGTTTTGGCTTATGGACAAGTTAAAGATGTGAGTCACAGGGACTGTGATGATATGAGCAGCCAGCCTTAAGAAATAAGGAGGAAGTTCATCTTGACCTGCTTTCTGGGTGGAGTTTGCATGCTCCATCTGTGCATGCGTGGGTTTTCTCCCACAGACCAAAACATTCATGTTAGGCTGATTGGCAACTCTTAATCTTTCCGTGAGTCAATGGTGGTTTGTCTCATATGTCTCTGTGTCCCTGTGATGGACTGGAGACCTGTCCCCCACCTCTTGCACAGTGATGGCTGGACAGGGGCACCAGTGACTCCCATGATCCAAAAAGGAAGAAGCGGGTAAAAGGTGATGGATGGATGGATGGATGGATGGATGGATGGATGGATGGACGTTTTGATTTCTAACATGCTCCATCTTCTTGCTTCACTTATTCCTTATCATTCACATAGTCCTCCGCCACTGGCACATTTTATGAACTTTTCTTGTTCTCAGCCTCCTCAATAACCTTTTGAGTAATGCCTGGTACCCACTGCCCCGTTGTCGGGCGGCTGAAGCTGCCGGTTTACATTCAAAGTCTATGAGGAGACGCGTGGAGTCACGGCGAGCCGGGAAGCGGCGCGATTCAAGTGATCGAAGCGGCGAGGGGGCAGCCTGCACACGCACGCACGCGTCGGCGTCGAACTGCCAACGCCATAAAATTCCATCTCTGGAGGCTCGACGCGTCCAGAAAACAGTCGGGAGAGCCTCTGCTATCTGATTACACAACCACAACGGGACTTTTTTTGGACTTTTTAAACTCACCGGATCGAGCCTCCATGAATTGGAACCAAACTCCGGTAATAAACGTGGCATTTTTACAGTTGCTGCTGACAGGCTGCTGTTCTCTCCAGTGTAGATCACCCCAAACATAAAAAAAAGTTTTATCTCATCAAAGACCGTCGGAGGTGCAGTTAAACACAACAAATGAACCCGGAAAACGAGCTACACCCCTCCCTCTGCTACCCCCTAGTGTACGTCATCAGACGGTCTTCAGTGGCTCAGTGGGACCCTGACACGCGGCCAAAAGGGGACGGCAGGAGCGTTTCGAGTTGTGCAGTGGGTAACCGGCATAAGAGGCTAACGGTTCAGAGTCATTCCCAACATGAACACATAGATGTTCTGTGCAGTGAAAATGGTGAACGCAGACACTGCCACACTGATCACTGATGAAAATGTCTTACCAGCATCACAGATATGAAATGAGTTATGAAGACATAATCAGCATAATAATCAATCATAATAATCAATCATATACTTGTTCCTCGGGGAAATCAACCACTTTATTTACCTGCTTCAAAATACTAGATTTAAATATTTTTCCAAAAAAAACTAGTGCTGTGTGTGTGTGTGCGTGTGCGTGTGTTGTGCATAGAGGAGAACCACACATGTTGGACATCTTTGCATACATTTGTGTTCAAATGGAGGCGTGTCAGGGGAGGTGTCTCATGTGCACTCAGTTCCACATTCCTTGGGATTAGGACTGGGCGATATCTCTATTTTTAAAATATCAAGATTTCTTTTTTAGGCGATATAAGTTGGGACTATCTCGATATAAACTATATGTAGTTTTATACTTGGAAATCCTGCCGTCTCTTTCTCCCAGGCAGCCCCACTCCTTCTACACACAGCCCTCTGCTGCGCTCCTCCTCCCCTTCCTGCTTCTCCAGTGTGGGCGGGCATTAGAGGAGACGTTTAGTAAACACAGCAGCTAGCGTGTGTGAAGCTACCGGCTCCGTCAGCTCTGATTCCTTATAAACCACGGCTCATTTAGCCGTGCTGTGCGCCTTTTTAGAGGAACACAGAGAGAAAGTGCGGCATTAATAAAGCAGCAGTTTATCATATCGCTAAAGATACGGTCCTTAGAGGCTAAAGCGTTAGCTGTATCGTTAGCCACTAAGGACCGTATCTTTAGCAATATGATAAACTGCTGCTTTATTAATGTCACACTTCCTCTCTCTATTCCTCTAAAAAAACACGCAGCACTGCTAAATGAGCTCTGAACCGTGGTTTATTTCAAGGAGTCAGATCTGACGGAGCTGAGAGCTTCAAGGTTCCAAGTGGAGACTCACTACTGCAGCTTCACACAGGCTGACTACAGGTAGTCCCCGAATTACGAGCGCTCTGATCTGCGAGGTCCCAGACTTACGAGCTGCACATTTTTGGAAAAAACGAAAAAAATACCGAGTTTTCATGTGTTTTTTCACTTCAGTTAGCAAGTTAAGCATATAAACACACGTTTCCGATCATTTTTATGCACTCAAAAGTAGTTTTTAGATGAAAATAGAGTGTTTTTAGGTGCGCTGGCGAAATTTACGAGCGGACTTCCGGGTTGCGAATTCTTGGAAAAAACGAAAAAAATACTGAGTTTTCATGTGTTTTTCCACTACAGTTAGCAAGTTAAGCATATAAACACACGTTTCCGATCATTTTTATGCACTCAAAAGTAGTTTTTAGATGAAAATAGAGTGTTTTTAGGTGCGCTGGCGAAATTTACGAGCGGACTTCCGGGTTGCGAATTTTTGGAAAAAACGAAAAAAATACTGAGTTTTCATGTGTTTTTTCACTACAGTTAGCAAGTTAAGCATATAAACACACGTTTCCGATCATTTTTATGCACTCAAAAGTAGTTTATAGATGAAAATAGAGTGTTTTTAGGTGCGCTGGCGAAATTTACGAGCGGACTTCCGGGTTTACGAGAGCAATGGCGGCCGTTCCAAATTACGAGATTTCCGGTTTACGAGCGCCCCCTTGTGACGGATCTCGCTCGTAAATCGGGGAATACCTGTATTGTGGCACAGCTGAATGGACTGTACTTGTAAAGCACCTTTCTATCTTATCAAGACACTCAAAGCTCTTTACGTGCCTCATTGACCCATTCAAACAGCACTCTACTAGATCTCTACAAAGAATAATTAGAGCTTTATCCCATTCATACACTGATGGGACACACACCAGAGGTAATGAGGAGTTTCAGGAACACTTCAGCATGGGACTGCTGGTGGAATCGAACCTCCAACTCTCCCATTGGAGGATGACAGCTCTAGTCTATCAGCCACAGCTGCCCCCAGCTGAAGAGGATTATTGTTTAATATATGTAAATAGATGTCTAAAATATACCATACCATACCATACCATTTTATTTATAAAGCACTTTAAACAGGAACAAGTCCACACCAAAGTGCTGGACAAACAAACACGCAACAGGCAACACATACAATGAAGTACAACACGAAAAACATAAAAACATTGCAGATCATAAATCAAACGATCCAGTACACATCAGCTGGCACTGAAAGCGATGGAGTAGTAGTGAGTTTTTAACCGGGATTTGAAAACCGAGAGGGAGGGGGCCTGTTTGATGAGCAGCGGTAACTCGTTCCAGAGTCTTGGGCCTGCTACAGAGAACGCTCTGTCACCCCTGCGCTTAAGGCGAGTTTCTGGAACTATTAAGAGTACCTGATCCTCTGACCTCAAAGCACGTGGAGGAACATATGGGTGTATCAGATCCGAGAGATAGGCGGGGGCGAGACTGTTCAGCGATTTGTAGACATACATGAGAATTTTGAATTGGATTCGAAGATGAACCGGTAGCCAGTGAAGGGAGGCCAAGACTGGTGTAATGTGCTCTCCCCTGCGCGTGCCGGTCAAAAATCGGGCAGCTGCGTTCTGAACCAGCTGCAATCGCGCAATGGTGGCTTGACTGACGCCAAACAGAAGTGAATTGCAGTAATCAAGCCTAGATGTAATGAATGCGTGAATCACTGTCTCCAGGTGCTTTTTGTAAAAATATAAACATATAAATATAAAAATATAAATATATAATAATAATATAATAATATAAATAATATATATATAATATATTTTATATAAATATAAAAATATAAACTATTTAATAGCCTATATGTAAATAGTTAATTTTTGGGGCATTTTTTGTATAGCTACAGTGTTATTAAATATGCCTGTGTGACAATTGGGACAAAAATTTGACTCAAATATATTTTTGTTATTACTTTATGAAAAGAAAAAATATTGACGTATATCACAATTTTGGTAAAAAATATTGAGATATTAAATTTGGTCCATATCGCCCAGCCCTACTTGGGATGAATGAAAGAAAAGTGAGCAGAAATGTGTCTGTGTGGTTTGATAAATCTGAATATTCATGTGGGTGTACAGTTTTTCAAATTTGAGTATGTTTTTACAGTACTGTTGTGAGTTGGGAAAACTTTTAATTTTTATATGCATTGTACACATGTTAAAACAAGTTTAATGTTTACCGTTTTCCTTTCTGACTAAAGTATGGTTTTATTAAAATTGTAAATTATTGCATTCTGTTGTATTTACATTTAACACAATGTCCCAACTTTTTCTTAGAGTAGGGGTAGTTTACAACACACAGAAAGTGAAGTACACTTTGTAGAAAACTGGGTCAAGTATAATAGTGTAGTGTGTGGTCAAAGTGTTGAGAGCACTAATAATAATAATAATAATAATGAATTCCATTTATAATGCACTTTTCATTAATAAAAATCTCAAACTGGACAAACTGTGCTGGAAAAAGTGAGCCAACTCTAAGAAAGCTCACCAGGTGATTACAGCTGTGTTTGACGTGTAGCCCTCCTTCCAAATGTAAGTTAACATATTAACTCTGTGTTTCAGTGTTTGCTGCTGATGTTCAGCAGATGGTGCTGATTAAAGCAGAACATCCTGAAAAATGGAGCCCTGGTATGGACCAGCAGGAGCTAGAAGTTCTCATCATAAAGGAGGAAGAGGAGGAACTGTGGACCAGTCTGGAGGGAGAGCAGCTCAATGTTAAGGAGGAGGCTGATGCCAGCAGCTTTTCATTCACTTCAAGCCCTTTAAAGAGTGAGGATGATGAAGACAAACCTCTGTTCTCACAGCTTCATCAGCACCAAATGGAAGGTGAAGATCTTCCAGGCAGCAGCTCAGCTGCCCAGATGACGGTAGCAACTGGTGGAGAGGACTATGGAGGAGCAGAAACAAGCAGGAACCCAGAACTAAATGTTCATGAAGATGATTCCAGCTCTTCAGAGACTGAAGTCAGTGAGGATGATGAGGATAAAGATGGAAAGACGTTTAGTGATTCTCAGCTGAAATGCTTGTCAGATTCTGGGCCAGTAACTGAAGACTGTGACGAAGAAAGAAATGTCCAGACAAGACAGGCATCATGTATTTGTGATGACTGTGGCAAAATATTTACCAGTAAAGCAAATCTTATCAGACACATGATAATCCACACAGGAGAGAAACTATTTTCTTGTGATGTTTGTGGACAAATGTTTAACCAAAAGGCTACTTTAAACAGACACAAGAAAATCCACACTGGAGAGAAACCATTTCCTTGTGCTGTTTGTGAGCAGAAATTTACTAGAATGGGCGATCTACACAGACACGTAAGAATCCACACAGGACATAAACAGTTTCCTTGTGAAGTTTGTGGACAAAGATTTAGCCAAAAAACCGTTTTAAACAGACACACAAGAATCCACACAGGGGAGAAACCATTTTGTTGCGATGTTTGTAGTCGAGGGTTTAGCGATAAGGCAAATTTAAAAAGACACAGGAGAATCCACACAGGAGAAAAAGTGTTTTCCTGTGATGTTTGTGGACAAAGGTTTAGTCTCAAGACAAATTTAAATGCACATGTGAGAATCCACACTGGGGAGAAACCGTTTCCTTGTGATGTTTGTGGACAAAGATTCATCAGAAAAGGAGATCTAAACACACACTTCAAAATTCACACAGGAGAGAAGCAGTTTCCTTGTGATCATTGCAGACAAAGGTTTAGCCAAAAGACGCACTTAAGCTTACACATGAAAATCCACACAAGAAAGAAGACATTTCCTTGTGATGTATGTGGACAAATGTTTAGCCGGAAGACAAATTTAAACAGACACGTGATAATTCACACCGGACAGAAGTCATTTCCTTGTGATTTTTGTGGACAAGTGTTTAGCCAAAAGACGAATTTAAACAGACACAACAGAATTCACACAGGAAACGAAGCATCGATTTGCAATGACTCATAAAACACAAAAGTTCACACAGGTGGGACAGCAGTTGAGCTGTGAATGTAAAGATTCATTAAGACATGAGTTCTCACAGGAGTGAAACTGCATCGGCCCAGAGTTTGGTGGTAAATAATGCTGTTATATTGATATATGCTGTCAAAAACTGCAGCAGTTTTTACTTGCATAAATAAATTGTAAATGTTTCTACTTTATTTTGCGTTTAGCATTTCATTTATTTTTAAATTAATATATGTACTTTTAAACCTTTCTCCAAACATGTCACAGATTTTAGCTGTTGAACTACAATTAAAACGACCTCAATGACTAAAGTCAAAGACCCAAAGGAAAAACATTGCCATGGAAATCTGAGACCAATACTGTATGTTCTCCATCCAAATGGACACCGCACCATCACATCCCAAGCCCAGTGCTATGTGACATCATTCATGAGCAACTTGTGGCAGTGATCAGATGTGAAGCATCCACAGGTCAGTACGATTTTTGAGCTAATTTTTGAAATCTCGCAAATATGTAAATACAAATTAATGCGAAGCAGAAGTGTTTCCATCTACTGCTTGTAGCGCATCTACCAAGCCACGCACAGCGTCATTACGTCAGACGTCAGCGTCATTACGTCAGACGTCAGCACTGCGCATGTCTACAGTAAACAGGAAGTAGCGGTTGAAAACAGAACCCGGCCACACATCTCGTCAAAATGGAGAGAATATTTCAGGTACGTGTTGCTATCGGGCAAGTTGTATTTATTCTGTCATGCCAACTAGTTTTAGCGATGTTACATGTTGTCCGGAGCGGAAACAGCTGAACGTCACGTGACGTGAATGTTCGCTGTTGCAGAAATGAGTCGGAAAATCTGTTTCCATCTGTCGTTTTGCGCATCTGCTCATTTTCGAAGATCCCAAAAACCACCTCAAGCGAGCGTATAAACTTTTTGGCGAAGTTGAGGAAGTAAATTCGGATTTTGCCGTTTCCATTAAGCTTTTCTGCTGCGATACTTCAAAATGCGCAGCTAGAAACCTTGATGGAAACACGGCTAGTGTTAGGCGGATGGTCCTCTTTTATCATCTGAATAGCTAGTTCTGGATGAGACGTGCAGTTTATAAGACTGATGTTGCAGGACCTCAAGGCTGGTTTATACTTCTTGTCGCACGTCTTTTACCCCCGCTCAGTGAAAAAAAGTTGCGCAACTTCCGTCTGCACTCCCGCTGCGATCCCCGGTGACAGCTGTCTTGTACATGGCCCCCAGTCAGAACTCCGAGACTCGGAGGTTGCGGCTCGGAGCGTGTGATTGGTTCAAAGGTTGTGGGCGTTTTTTGTTTGGATGTCGCTACTCTTCCAGAAGCCGGTTTTTGCTTTGACATGGATAGTTTTGAAGAGAAACTCGTCTGTGCGCGCGCGCGCACACACGCAAATCGTGCGTCTCTGCGAGGGTGGAGAGAGCTTGGAGACCACACACTTTGCGCATTGCCCCAACTTACACACACACCAATACATATATATTTATATATATATATATATTTACGAACACGCGCGCGCACACAGTAGCTAAAGCATGCGCGTGTAAAGTTGACAAAATGAAGAGGATCGCGCATGCGCGCAGCTTTTAAAACAACGAAAACTCCGCTGTTATGTAAAAATGCGCGTTTAAAGCGAGCGGAGACCCTGAGAAACTCGCCGACGTATGCAGTGGGAGGGAAGAGGGAGGGATTTACTATAATGTATCCCCCACGTCTTTCCAAGTATAAACACTCATGCGGTCGGTGACACACACGCAATTACGTCATCGCTGAGTTCACTCAACGGGGGGTAGAAAGACGTGCGACAAGAAGTATGAACCAGGCTTCAGACTGAAGAAGTCTTTTGGATAAAAGATGAAATGTTTCAACAAAGAAGAATCATTCCAGAGGACCTGCCTCAACCTGGTTAGGCCAACCTTGTCCTGATTGCGTCAGGGATGACAACTGGTGTCTGAGATAATACGAAAGCAACTTTAACTCATGTCATTGCATCATCAACACAACAACGCTGTCAACATGCTGGAAGGAACTTAAAGGTCAGTAGTCTCTGTGACGTGTCACTCCTCATTCACCCCAGGAGACGAGCTTCTTGGTTTTCATCATTTAGTACCAGATCACTTGATTCCAGGAAGTGGGAAACTCTGACACAAGTTAAAAGGCCGACACGTTTCTAAAGGAAATAAAGCTTTTGCGAATTATCAGATCAATCAGAAGTTAAAAACCTTTTCAATCCATTTGCAGTTTTGTAAGATGACAATGCAATGGCTGCCCAGTGTTGCGGATTCCACCTTACTTTCCGCTCGAGTTGGTTTTTTGTTTCTCTTTGGATCAAAAAAGGAGATACGCTGAAAACACGACAGACTCGCACTTTAAAGTTCCAAACCAGTTTTAATAATCATAAGTTTTAAAAGTCACAGAATACTTTTTTCTATTTCTAAAGCCATTATATTTGTTTAAAAGAGAACCAGGGAGAAAATGGGGAAAGAGGGAAAGAAAGATAGATAAAGGGACAAAGAACAGAAATGCGCATTCATGAAGACAGCATACAACCTGATGGGTTGGTCCCTCGCTGCCGGTCCTGCGTTGTCTGTCTCTGGAGGAGGAAGTCTGCCTCTTATATTCTTCTCTGTTGCCTATATCTAAGCTCATGCAACAAGAATGTTTTTCTGTCTCCAGCTGATACCTAAGCTCATGCTACAAGAATGTTTTTCTTGCCCCTCAAAGTAAAAGTCCCAGCTATACAAACACTGGCCAAACCGGAAACACAAGACTGTTCTTACCCCTCCAGGTTGAGTGGAAAGTCCCTGTAATGTTTGCACAAACATTTTCTAAACAAGATACGCTTCTGCTTGCATCAGCTTGCAGCAAATTAGGAGCAAATGAAACATGAAGACAAAAATATATTATTTTATTTCACAACAAAACCCCCTTTGGACCTCAATTCCTGAGGTCCACCTCAAGAAATAAAATCACACAACTCATAGTGTAGTTTAATGCATATGTTCACAATATTCAATCAGTTTTTTCAAAATCCTCCCAGTTATAGTTTTTCTTTACACTAGTTGGTTAAAATGTAAATTATATGATTTAAATGGATTAAGCAAAAAATGGTAATCCTTAATAAGATATATACGAGTAAAACTTTTATATTAATCGATAAAAGACGTAAAATGTTAAGACAAGATCCGTGGAATGTTTAATAAAAGAGTATAATACTAGAGTAAAGGATAACGTTATTTCAAGCGCCAGCAGAATGTGAAAATGAATGTAAATGTATTCTGAACGGTGTGAGCTAAATAGTAAAGACCTATGAACTTGTGAGACCTTGGTTCCTCCTCCAGCAGCAAGGCAGCCAGCAGCAAGTCAGTTGTCTCCCTTGAACACACAAAAAATAGAGAAAGAACACAAGATTTATATCACCACCACAGAAACATTAATATACTTTTTGAATGTGCCACACGTACTCGGGGGCATTCCCCTGGGGTGCTCGGGAATGTCCTCCTATGTCCCCGAGTTTTCTTCGTGTAATGTGAAACTCTAATATGTAGTGTTTTTATCTTTTTAGGTGTCTGTGCTATGTGTGGATATTCCTAGCACCGAGTGGCCCCATAAAACAGAGTCCTTCTGGGCCCGCACGCAACTTTACTCGGCTACTTTCGTCTATCAAGGCACAAGAGTTCGAACGCGAGCTCTTCTTGTTGTCCAACCCAATCCTTTAGCTCCTTCCTGGATCACGGGCTGGAGCACACTGAACCGTGTGGATCCCCTGGCATTGACACGCACTGCCTGTGGTGTGCGTTCAGCGACCTCACACGGGTCCGTACTTGACCAGAGCTGTCTGGTCTTGCCTCCTTTGAAATCTGTTAAGAAAATCTAAACCACAAACTTTCAACTTGTTAGATTACAACAGGGCCTCTCGGTTTAACCCAATTCACTCATCTGAGAGAAGGCCCAAACATAGGTAAATCCATGTGGGTTAAATTACTCTCTACTGTCTATCCATAAACCCACTCACAATGGTACTGATAAATCAGATTCTAAAACGTAAGCCAATTTCTCCAATATTATATTAAAATTTGTACCCAGAAATGTGCAATAAAACAAAAATAAAGTTCCATCCTTACCTCCTCAGCTGGAGCATTTCCAAGAACCACCTATAATAAACAGAATGTACCACAGCAAGCAACACCCAATAAATTATAAATCAGTAGTACAAAGAATGAATCATGCATGTTAGTTGGGTTTGGAAGAGGCTTAATCTTCATTAGGGTTAATTATGAGTAGTTTTGAGGCGGTTCATACTTACAAAAATACTGTACCTTCTCATTCAGCTTATAGCAGAGATTACACACATAACATAGCAAGCGGCAGCAGAGCATAATTCACAAAACATTGTACACCTGTGGTTCTATACACCTTCTTCCTGAGTCAATAAGTCACATGTCGTCTCGTCAAGTCAATTGCTATAATTCTACAGAACCATCATATTTCTAAACACCCTCTGATCAGGTCCACTTCAGGTTTGAGTGGTTTGAGCCTGCAGGTCAGGAAATATTTCCAAGGGGCGTCCCCCATTCTGCTTCACACACATTTCACAGAGGGGGGAAAAACAAACAGTGTTGTTAATTGCTCATTTGAAATATGCTTGCATCAATACTCCTTCCTCCATGACATGATTAAAGAAAATAAAACGTTCAAGACCAATACCGCCTCAATATCAACGTAAGTGAACTTTGCCAATTTATCAGTTCCCTACTATGCTTTGTTCACTAAAATGTATTTACCATCTTTTAGTTAATTAGTTATTTCTAGGAACATTTTTCGGCCTAGTTGTTTTTAGGAAACATTTACAATCTAGTTATTAGTTATTTCAAGGGACCAATTTCAACCTCTCTATTTTTAGAGACATCTGTCAGCCCCTTAACCCCCTTTTGAAACAAAACTCTACCTTGTTTCAATTATGCCAAAGTTATATGGAAATTGTGTCTAAATTTACCATCCTTTAACCTAAGCACTAGTGTCAGATGTTTCCTAAACCTCAGCCTATTGCCACCACTAATTTGGTTTTCACAACCATATAGCTAACTGTAATCTACGATATCATCTCATTTTCTTTAAAATTATAATCATTTACCAAAATGTACCCCTTGTGACACATCAGAATCCCAACATGCACTCCGCCAAGGATAACTGCTGCCCTCTCTTCAGTTCTATAAAACATTGTATGAAGCTTCACCACAGAGTTACAGGAACCAGAAGAAGCAAGTCGTCAGATCCACCTGAGTACAGTATAACTAAAAATCATGAAGCCCGCGCTGGCAGGCCCTAAATGTACCCATGTGTTTCATTTAAAAAATGCATCATAGCAACTGTAGTTTTGATCCCGGATACTAAGATCAATGACAGAACCTCACACATCAATATGGGGTGCGGCCTTTGCTGGTATGAGTGACTTCAGGACCATTTGTTCTCTTGTCTGTTTGGAGAACGTGTTCAGCTCTTGTTCCAGCCCCCAGTGAGACGTTCACTGGGTTCTGATTCTCGTCAGGATCCCCCCAAATCCGGACCGTGTGTTCTGGCCATTTGTGTCTGATGACCATGGTTTGACAGTTCTTTGACAAATTCTTTGTCTCTGCTCGGCTGAAAGTTTCTGTGGACAGTCTTTTGTTCTTTGATGACAGTCCAGTGCTCTGCCCGACTTCTGGTGCCTTTATTGTTTTCAGTTGTTCCTTGCGTAAGCCCCTCAAAAGTTCTTTGAGCAAGGTTGCATATGAGTCCATGTTGTTGTTGTTTTCAGTGAAGTCACCATGAGCCAGTTCTGGACACACCTTCATATTAATTCTGATCCGATCTGATCAATAACCATAGTAGCTAAGATTCAAAAGTCAGATGCTGCATGTGTTTTGACAGAGGCCTATCTTAATACTGTACATGTCTTACCATTATGTGTTTTGTAAGGATGAGGTGGAATTCATAAGACTCACTCTTGCCGTTCCACCAACACTGTTCAATGAGGCTATTTAAAAAATAAAAAAAAAATAAAAAAAATCATTAACAGACCAAGATCAAATTAATTTTCTGTTAACCAGCTTTATTGATCCTTCGACAGAGGCATCTTTCAATCTGATCTGCACAACAGATCCAAAACATTAGTTTACCTCAAAGTGAAATAATCAATCTACCCTGAAACCAAAAAATACTGTAGCCTACTTTTATTTTAGAAAATATAATTTACTTTTTTCTAAGACCCCCTTGCCAGTATACAGTCTATGATAATTAGCCAATTCCTTAAGCCATTTAGGATCTGCCCTCTTGTTGGATTTATTTATGTATTGTGTATATTTTCATGTCTAAACGGCACCGCAAGATGCCCTCCTAAATTGTCAATTTGAAATTGTTAAACTCAGTGGCTCATTTATTCAAAGTAAAAATATGGGCTCGTTCATTTTGGCCTATTGTTCCAATAGGGGTGTCAAACTCATTTTGATCTGGGGGCCGCATACAGCTTAATCTAATCTCAAGGGGGTCAGACCAGAATACTCATTCCAAAAGTCCACTTTTTTCTTTGTATTAGTGCAAAGAATCAATAAATTAAAAAATATTAACATTAAATTAATTGTCCTTTTACACTTTTACTCAATTTAACATTTAAGTGCATTACACATTAAAAAAACTGATCAGTGATTGCACGTTTTAAAACATTTATTCGACAAACTGTTTTGTTAAATACCCTGATGCATGCTCAATAATCCAGGTAGAAAAATCTAAAAAAAACTAAATCTGGGCCTCTGGACATAAAAAAAAACAGTTTTGTTAAAACCCTTTCCTGCATGTTAAAAATGCATCAAAATTTAGAAATGAATGAATTTTAAATCCATTTTCTACATCTAGGTAGTAACTGTGAACCCATAAATTGAGCTTCGAGCATAGCTGTTTTATCAATGTTTGTTAGTGAAAACTTGCTCACAGGTAGGTAGTCCCAAACATGGACATTTTTGCAGCCAGTGCTGTCAGTTTAGGATAGTAGTAAGAGATACTTGTAAAATGTTTCCAAGCCCACAGAGGCAAATTTGTCCTTCAATTCTACATCACACTGCAAATCAATAATTTCAACATGTCAACAGCACATCAGAAGGTGAGGGCTACTCCCTTTTTAGCACTTTGAGCTTTTCATTAATGAAAAGTGCGTTATAAATTGAATTCATTATTATTGTTATTATTATTTATTATTCTTTAAACCCCAATCTGTCCTCTTATTGCTTTTAATGTCCATATTTCATACAAGCCAATATCAAACTTAAGTTTCATTGTGCTAAGTGTTACTACCTCCTAAGTGTGCATAGTTAATTAACTATTTGTGTTATACACGTTTCAGGGGCTTATTTTATTCATCTGACTCCAAACAGTTATTTAAATCTGTACCTGCATCCTTTTACCTTTATTAGATGTTTCAGAACGAATAACCCAACTGGATGACCAAATTAATTACATATAAAAGTGAC